>JAABOM020039265.1:0-54545 GCA_011800125.2 Solanum clarkiae
ATATCTGTCTGGGAGCTGCTGTTGTTTTCGTTTCAGGTGGCTTAGTCAATAAAACAGAGGAAACTCTGCCGGATTTTCGGTAGAATCTGGAAGTTTAGTTTAAGGATCTTTATGTTTTATGTTTTGGTATGAACGCCTAATCGGCGTAAGTCACGGCCCCGGGTTGGGGTCGTGACACAACCCAAATGGAATCAAAACCTTTTCTAGTCTTTGGCAACCCAACCATAAAATCCATATTAATCACCTCCCACTTCCAAGTAGGAATCTCTATGTCTTATGTTATGCCGCTGGACCTTGGATTCTTGGCTTTGACTTATTGACAACTATGACAACTGAAAACGAATTTGGTAATGTCCCTTTTCATGCCTCCTACAATCACCTCTCTCAAATCTCTATACATTTTGATGAAACTGGGTGGATAGAATAAGAAGATTGATGGGCCTCATAAAGGATCTTTTCTGTCAAGCCATCAACACATGATACACACAACCTACCTTGGTACCTAAGGGCACCATCTCCCCCTTGGGAGAAAACCTCTACCTGGCCCTCTTTTACCAAGGCCTTTAATTCCAATAAGCATAGACCAAGATCTTGTTTTGCCATCACCTCATCAACCAACGAAGACCTACAAATATCCACAACAATAACATCACCACTACCAGCCTCATCTAATCTAACCCCCAACCTAGCCAACCAACGCACTTCCCTAGCCATCTCCTTCTCACTACCATAAACATGAGCTACGCTACCCATGGACACCCTACTCAAAGCATCCTCCACAACATTAGCCTTAACTGAATGATAATGCACATTCATATCATAGTCTTTAAGAAGTTCTAGCCACCTTATTTGTCTCAAGTTGAGATCCTTTTTAGTGAACACATTAACATGCGCCCCGTACAAAAATTTGGCCAAATTTTCAAAGCAAATACTATGGTGGCCAATTCAAGATCATGAGTAGAGTAGTTTTTTTCATGCACTTTGAGTTGCCTAGAAGCATAGGTTATCAGCTTACCATTTTCCATTAGTACACAACCCAAACCAACTCTAGAAGCATAACAATACACCCAAATCCCTCAAGCCCATCCGATAGTGACAATATAGGGGCAAACACAAGCTTATCTTTCAAGGTTTGGAAGCCCCTCTCACATTCATCGGTCAACACAAACTTAGCCTTCTTTAGATACAATTTTTTCATAAGGAAAGCAATAGAAGAGAACCCAATCACAAACCTCCGATAATAGCCCGTTATGCCCAAGAAGCTCCTAATATTCGACGGGGTCAATGGTCTAGGTCAATTTCTAATAATATCAATCTTTTTAGGATCCACCTTTATACCATACCACGACACCACATGCCCTAGGAAAGAAACCTCCCTCAACCAAAATTCACACGTTTCATATTTAGCATAAAATTTCTCCTCCCTCAATCTTTGCAACACAACCCTCAAATGAGCCCTATGCTCCTTCTCACCACGAGAATGGATCAAAATATCACCAATGAAGAACATAACAAAGTAATTAAGGTATGCTTTGAAGAACCTATTCATAAGGTCCATGAAGATGGCCGCTGCATTTGTCAACCCAAAAGATATCACAAAAAAGTCATAATGGCCATATCTAGTCTGAAAGGCCATCTTAGGAATATCACACTCCCTCACCTTCACTTGATGACACCCAGATCAAAGATCAATCCCAGAGAAATGGCTAGCCCCTAGCAATTGGTCAAACGAACCATCAATCCTTAGAAGCGGATACCTATTCTTGATGGTGGCCCTATTGAGTTGCCGGTAGTCAATAGACATCCTAAGGAACCCATCCTTCTTTTTCACAAACAACACTGGTGCACCCAAAGATGATTGGCTAGGCTTAATGAACCCCTTCTGTAACAAGTCCCATAATTATTCCTTCAACTCTTTCAACTCCGCCGAGGCTATACAGTAAGGAGGAATAGAAATGGGTTGAGTATCGGGAAGAAAATCTATACCAAAATCTATTTCCTTTCCGAAAGAACACTAGGAAGGTTATTTGGGAAGACATCAAGAAACTCATTTACAATTGGAATCGACTATATAGTAAGGACTTTAGAGTCCATATCCCTAACCCTCACAAGATGGTAAAGACATCCCTTAGAGATTATCTTACGGGCTTAAATGCAAGAGATGAATCTACCCTTGACCACCACATCTCGACTCTCCCAAGCAAGGATGGGTTCATTTGGAAATTGGAATTTTTGACCCTATAGGTTCTACAATCGATAGAAGCATAGTAGGCATGCAACCAATCCATCTTAACAATGATATCAAAATCAACCATGTCTAACTCAACAAGATCACAGGGCAATATTTTATACAAGATGCAAATAGCACAACTTCTATAAACATTTCTATTAGCAATAGATGTACTAATAGTAGTAGACACCTCATATGACTCATGCAACAACTCGGGGTCAACATTGAACTTTTTGGAAACAAAGAGCATAACTAAACAAAAGAATGGAACACAGATCAATCAATACGTAAACATCAAAGTCAAAGATTTTCAACATACGGGTAACAACATCGGGCAATTCATCAACCCCTTGCATTCCATGCAAAGCATAAAATCAATTGTTCCTTGGGGCACCATCTTATCGGCCACCTCTCCCCAAAGGGACCAGATTATCACCTTGAGGATGAACCACCTTACCCTTGTTGCGACTTCGAGGGAAATTTACTGACTTATGTCCCATTTCCCCACAATCATAGCAAGCACCGATATCCATCTTTCATGGGGCACCATCACCCTTACCCCACTTCAAATACACATCAATAGGAGTCGCACCCTTACCACCTTGGGCCCTCAGAAAATCATTTGCAATCCTCTTTTGAAATGCATGAGAAGACCCTTGGCCTCATTGGATTCGGCCACTCTTTTGGAACTTACCCTCAAAATGGGCCCTCTTGGCCTCATGACCCCTTCTCTTCCTCAATTTCTCCTCTTCCATTAGTTCAGCATAGGTCAACAAACATGACAAGTCCATGTCTCTAATCAACATGGCGGACTTGCATTCTACACTAACTAAGTCGGAGACACCCATAACAAATTTGTTCATTCTCGACCTTGGGTTGGCAATCAATTGAGGAGCAAACTCTGTATGTTGGATGAACTTGAGGGCATACTTCCTCACACTCATGGGCCCTTGTCTCAAATTTATAAATTCCACCAACATACCATCCCTAAGCTCAAGGGGGAAGAATCTTTTATGGAAGGCCACCTTGAAGTCCACCTAAAGCACCACATAGTTGACTCCCTTTTCCTCCTTCCATTGGTTGTACCATATTTGTGCTATTCTTTTGAGTTGGTATGCCGCCAACTCCGCCTTATCCTCCTATTTTACACCCATAATAGACAAAATCTTATAAACATCATCAATAAATTCTTAAGGATCCTCACTCATCTTTGACCCATAGAATTTCAGGGGATTCATTCTCATGAAGTCTCTTACCCGAGAGGCCAGTGTAGAAGCATAAGGGGCTTGGGACCTTTGATTGGCTTGATTATCTACCATTTGTGCAAGCAAGGCGAGAGCATCCCTAATCTCTCCATTGGCCAATTGCTCCTCGGGTATGCAGGCTCATCTCGCTCTCGTGTTATGCATGATCTAGTATTGCAAAGAACAAGTGTTAGGGGAGGAAAGCTTACTTCAACTCTATAGCACGACTTAGAACTTGAAGAAGCGAAACATTTTCTAAAATATCTCATAGCCTCTTACTCATAATTGTGGTGCATAACGCAATCATGAATAGGACTCTAATCAACACGGTGTGTTGGATTCCTGGGATTTAACAACCTAGTGCTTTGATACCATCTTTGTCACAACCCAAGCCTAGGGCGTAGACATGATCGGCTACTAGAGAACCTGAAGGAACCCAAAATAAGCCTCATAGCATATAATTACATATCCTTGGTCGCGGAAGTAGTTATAATTATAATGAGAAATAAGCAAAAACAAGGGAACTGAGACTGAGGATAAATCTTCATATCATAACATCATGAAACAAGAGAGTCAAGACTCATAACATAGATACATAACATGCCTAGCAACATCTCTACTATATAGATAAGAGCGAGGGCCAAAATAAGAAACCGAGGTCAACCTCATAGTCAATACATAACCAATAGAAAGATAGTACAATACATAGCAAGAGTTCATAAGAAATGTCTCCAAAGTGGAGAACTCACCAATAAGCTTGTAGGATAGTCGAACTAGCCATGTGAAGGAGGAGGATGATCAAGCAGTGCATCGGTTCCTATATGGTGACATCATTTAAGCATAGAGTATACGTTAGTACATTTGAATAAACTAAATATGCAGGATGGAATCCAAAAAATGATAGGTATCATGGGCAAAATGCATAACCATAAGCAATAGATAGCATACTAACATTATGACATGTACGAATGATGCTTGAAGTAAAATCATGTTTATGTCAAACATAATACGAGTGTAAGGAGTTACCATTATAAAGCAAGCCGTGGTCTACCACCCCATTTGATAGGAGCAAGAGTTACAAAGCCCTTCATGAGGTTAATGGAGTACAAACGCCCCAACAAGGTTGATGGAGTACGAACCCCCTAACAGGTTGATAGAGTACAAACCCCCAACGGATTGATGAGTACAAACTCCCAACAAGGTTGATGGATACAAACCGGCCAACAAGGTTCCCGAGGCCTACTACCCTCTGAATTAGGCGATTGAGGTACTAACCCCTCAACAAGGTTACGCTGGCCTATAACCCCCGAGCTAGGCTTGGTCATCCCCAATGCTGTAGAGATAATATTATATATATACACTCCTTTCATAATCATATACATACACTCCCTTTAATCATCATGACGTCATTATTTTGTCATCATTTCGTCACCATTTTATCATCATTTCAACATCATGTAGTTATTCAAATCATAATACATGCATAGGACCTTTAATTCCCCAAGAAACCATAATCAGACATTTTATCAAACACTTAGAGGGTGCGTAGTACTGGTGTAAAACCATACAATTCAAGAGTGAAATCATGCTAGAAAATTAAATATAAACCCTTCAATAAATACTAGAAAATTAAAGGTAACCTGTCATCAAAATCAGACCTCATCAATGAAGTTAGACTCAACTCCATGAAACTCAACTTAACTCATCTCATCTCGACTCAGTATACTCAATGTGGGAACTTACTGGGAGTTTCTCTTATCTGACAACAATCACTTATAATCTAGCGATTCTACAACATCTCGCCGGTGTTTCCATGGCCGGTCTGTACTTTCCAGGTAGAGATCCAATCGAATCTAGTAGGGATCCAGTAAATCAACAAATCCTCTATTATTTCAGGGACTTCAATCAAAAGGGAACCTCAATGTAATGTCATGATACAAATCTTCACCTATGCTTGGCGACATAGTTAATGAGTGCGAGTTGGCTTTACTCTTACCTATTTCGGAGCTCGATACTCCTCCCAAGACTTGATGCTCATAAGACTCATCCATCTCTATTGAATTATCTCAATCAGCCTCGTGGAGGCACTCATCATCTCAATCGGTCTCATAGAGACTCTCATAATATCATAACTCAACTCTCAATCAATAGCTCAAGAATTAGTTTAATCATTACGGAACAATCGAGTAGACAATTCAGTAGAGTTCATTTATGTAGACTCACAGGATCATCAATTTCTATCAAATGATCATCATGATCACATCACAATCACAATCAACATTCTTAAGTCAAGGCTACAGACTCATTCCCTAAGTCCATTCATGCATGCTTTCAAAAGGTAACGTGTAGGGCTTCTACAATTTCACATGATGAAAAGTGTACAATTCAAGAAAACAAGTTTATAATGATTATAAACATATGAAAGTACTTGTAAGTAATATAGTTTTCAAGAAATTAATCAAGATAATACTTCAATAAACATGTATGAGGACTCGTGGACTTTCAACTCTTCTATTACAATCTATGGGGCATATGGAGAACAATCACATTCTTTTGTTTATACTTATATACCTGGTGTGAATCTTTCAACAATCAATTTACAAGAATTCTCCCTTGAACTCTTCAATCTTAAGCTTCTCTTCTCTTCTCTCAAGCCCTAGTCTTTTTCAAGAATTTAGAAAGCACTTAGAATGGGATTTAAAATACTTTTTACACTCAAAACATGCTACTTTGATTGTGTTTTGAGTTTAGAAGGGGTTAGAAAAGGTATAGAATGCCTCTCCTAAATTAAAGAAAGAAATTCCTATTTGGGAAAGCTAGTTCGCGAGGCGGACTGGGCGCGCATGTGTGCATTTTTTTTCAAAAATTTTCCGAACTAGTTTTTTTTTCAATCCTGTCAAAAATATTTCTTAAAAATAAGTTTGGGTCCATGACAGGGGCACGACGCGCCTCAATCACACACTCTCACTATTTTGGGCTTTCGCATTGAAAAATTATCTTTTGATGCAGTTGCTCTAAAAATCAACCGAGACCATTTGTCCACTCAATTTTTCATGTTAATCATATTTCTGGCCTCGGATTTACCATTGAAGCATGGAAAGACGTGTTATGATTATATCTCTCATCTAGGAGTATTTTGGTAATTTTGTCAGACGTTACAGAGAGTAAAAATGGATAAGTTGTTAAGTTACTGCTATTTGTTATATTTATCAAATGGAAAGTGAAAAAATATATTAGAGTAGAAAGGGATGAGACAATGAAAGACCACTTGTCCAACTCCTTTTACATGCAAGGGGACAAGTGTTCCCTCTTGCAAAGAGCCACAGATATGTTAAATGGATATTTTCACTTATACTTTTATGGAATAGTTGTTTTGAAATACACAATAAACTTACAGTCTACATCTTCCTCCTTCTTTTCCTTGATCTCAAAATTTGTGGCCCATTTCATGCAGGTGTCTCATCCTGGTATGAATGTGCTTAGAGGCTCCAACATCTTTTTCTCCTTTTTTTAAGTCAAAAATTTTGAACTTTTAGGATAATTTAGTTGGTTAAAGAATAAGAATTATTACATGAGCCTTCTGAAATAAAATAACATGCTTGCCCAAAAATATTTAAAGAACCTGGCCCACCCAACTTTTAAATATCCAGCTTCTAGGTGACTTTCATAATTCATCCTCATGTATTCCTTCAGCTCTAATTTCTCAGTTTTTTTCTCCTCCTTCTCTCTAATGGCTTTCGATCTCCTCTAGAAGCATCTTTTCCTTTCGACCATAACTTAAATCAGAGTAAATTCCTTTTTCTTCTTCATTTTCAAGAACCAAAACAAATATTTTTTCGTCTTCTTTATTTCATTACAATAAATAAAGGTAAACAATCCATATAGATAGAAAATCCAGCCTACTTGAATAGATCCTATTAGGTACTTCAATCCTATCTTCTTCATTTCCATTCCTAAAATGGTTGTAGAAAGTAGAAAAATTAATAAATAAAATTCCTCACCAATTCCAATTTATTTTCCAACACAAACCATAACACTTAGTTAATTTATCTTTGATTTCAGTTCACTTCAAAAGTCTAACCTAAACCATAACTTTGGTTCCATCTAAAATCATTTGTGTCCCCTTACAATAGTAAATACAAAGATAGATCGGATAGCAAAGAACTTTTGTGCTAAATATTCAGCGCGTCAATATGGAATTGTATAGCATGTCTTTATCAATGTGGACAGATAACGAATAACCTATACACACAACTTAACTAGGTTGTCCATCTACTCTTTGTCCACTGGCAACTGAAATGGCTGAATAAAAGAAGAAGATAGAGTAAACTATGTTAACAAACATTTATAATCCCAATTTCAAATGAAGTATGAATGTTTGTTAACATGGTTCAAATTTGTTAAGCCATTTCAGTTTCCACTAGGAGAAAGAGTCGATGTAGTACCCACTGGAGTTTTGTGTATATGTTATCCGCCCTCAGTCCATATTTTTAAAGACCTGCTACACAATACCAGAGTTGCCTTAGCAGAAGCATGACAATATAAATAGGTTGTAGTTTCCATTTTTATATAAGGTTGCAATATTATTTCTCATAAGTATTTGGGGAGTCCAATATTGATATATTTGTTCCACTTGTTAATTCTAGTTGTCAGAGGAAATTATTTTTGTTCTATAGATGTACAATAGTCGTGGCATACCCTCATTGTTAGCTCTAATCGCAACAGAAGTGGCACACAATTTTCATATAATAGACCCTACAGATGCAACGACAATTTTTTTTTAGATTTTAAAAGGTAAATTCTATGTTCCACATAACTTTGCTTTCAATTTTTTTTTAAAAAAACATTTTTTTCTCTTGATTAACAGACAAAGTAATAAGTAAACAACAATAAACACCACATGGAGAAAATCAAGAATGGAGTTATTTGGAGCTTTAGGGGCACTTTACCTTTACCTAAGACTTTAGCAGTTTTTAAGCATCTGCCATGTCCCGGGAGGGTATTCTTGGCATGGCCGATAGTCAGAAACCATTGCTGGCTCCCAAGCGAACCACTTGGTCTCATCATATTCATTCAATCAACAGAAGACTTAATATGAAGAGGAAATAAGGTAAGAAAATCAAATCCTCAATCTGTCTCAATATATATAGAGGCCATAGGCCAACAATCAAACTCTAACTCTCTAACATAAGAATAGTTTAAAAGAAATCAATTAAGAGATAAAAGTCTCAACATTAACTCATCACTATCTAGTCTATGAAGCCCTAACTCACTGTCCAGATGGTGCCAATGACAGAATCATGGCTACCTTAAATCAAATAAAAGAAAATTCGAACTCTAGTAGCTAGATGATAGTAATATGAAAATCCTCCAAAAAAAAGGAGGTCTCACTTATCAACTAAATGCAAATAGATCCTCAAGAATGCACATGTTGATGATCTCTAATACCTGCCTCTGCATCATAAAATGATGTAGTCCAAATAGACTTCAGTACGTGGAATGTACGACTATGTAAAATGGCTAAATGAAACAAATATAGGTAGAATAATATAGAATAACATCAACTCAGAAGATATTCAATCAAAATGTCAAATATCTATCTAAAGCAAGAATAAAGGGTAGACAATGACCCATCAATACTAATCAAACCTCATCCAATCAAAACAACTTAGAGTACTATCAGTGTTGGATCTATCTGGGAGTTTCTTTTATCCGACAACAATCACTTATTAGCTAATGATTATACAACAATCCCACTGATGATTCCACAGTGGTTCCGTACTTGCCAGGTAAGGAACAACACAGATCCACAAGGGAGCTGGTCTCTAAAGTCCTCTATGGCTTTCAGGGACTTTAACTCAAGGGGGAACTTCTTATGAAGTAGTTCCATCCTCACCTATGCTTGAAAATGTAGATAATGAGTGTGAGTTGGATTTACTCTTACTCATTTTGGTGCTCGATACTCCTTCCAAGACTCAATGCTCATAAAACCACCCATCTTCATCAATCATCTCAATTAGTCTCATAGAGAATCTCATCATCTCATTAGCTCTATCTCAGTTGGTCCTTCCTATCTATCATATCAATCATCTCAGCAACTCAATTCTCATGCAATAGCTCAAGGTTTAGATTAATCATTAGGAGGAAGTTAATTAGACCAATCTATAGAGTTCAATTATGAATTCTCATAAGACCATCAAGTTCTATAAAGCTATCATCATGCTCACATCACAATCACAATCAACATTCTTAACTCAAGGCTTTAGACTTAATCCACAAGTTCATTCATGCAATTTTTTATAAAATAACATATAGGATTTATGAAAGAATTCATGTAAAAATATTTATTCAGTAAGTCATGTATTTTATGATCATCAATGTATGAAAATTACATATAATATATAGTTTTGAAGAAAGCATTCAAGAAACATTCATGTTAACTCAATATACTCACAATCTTTCTATTACCATCAGTGGGGGCACATGGAAGGACAAATACATGTTTTAGTTTAGCCTTACATACCTGGTATGGAGCTTTGATAGTTAACCTCGTAAGAGCTATCCTCAATCCGCTTGAAATCTCACTCTTCCTCTCTTCCTTTTAGTCGTAGCCTTTGTTACAAGTTATAAAGACTTAGGAATGTGGTTTAAAACCCTTTTTATGCTCAAAATTATCTAGTTTGATCATGTTATAAGTTTAGGAGGGGTTAGGAGAAGTCTAGAATGCTCCTCACAAAAAATTGAAAAAGAATCGCCTTGGGACACCTAGTCTGTGTTGCAGATTGGGATATTTTTCGATAATTTTCATCGAAAAATTTTCGATCGAGTTTTATAATCCCATCGAAAATATTGTGATCACATCTAAGGGTGGATCCGCGACAAGTATGCAATGCGAACATGTTGGGCACTTTTACTAGAATGCGTTTTGGCATCGAAAAATTATCTTTTAATCTGGTTGCTCTAAAAATCAACCAAGGCCATTTTTTCAAAATATTATTTGTGTTGATTGCATTTTCATCCTCAGATTTTCCACCGAAGTCTGGAAAGACGTATTATGCGCACATCTCTCATATAGAAGTATTTTAATAATTTTACCAGGTGTTACATTAGCTCCCCCTTGGGATCATTCATCCTCGAATGATAGGTAAATAAGGGTGAACTCATTGCACGAATCAAACACTTAGGACTCTATAGAATTAATGAATCACAATCGACCAATCAACATCATACTTATCAACCAATTTGAAAAATCAGAAATCACTCAAAATAGACAAATTGATTTCCGATCAAGAGTAGAGATATTATCTTAGACATTCTCACCATTAGGCACGAATGGAACATCATACGCGACCAATTTGAATCATTCAAATATCCTAATAGTCAGTTATTTGAATTTTAGGAAATGTCGCGACTAAGACCTAGGCCTTAGGAGTGACATGGCGAATGGGAACCGAAGAGTCCCCAAACAAGCCTCAAATTGTCCATATTCACATCACCGGTTTGGAAGGGTAATCAAAATGTAAACACAAAATTTTATGGGACAGAAGAATAGGACTCACGTTAGGGAAATGTCATAGGGAATGGCAGTAACATGGATTTACAAAGCACGTAGCACATAAATACTAAAGGGCAGGTAAATATGACTCACTCTATGGGGGCAATTTGGAACTTAGGATCTTTTACATCTTACATATATCCATATCATACAGCTCATAACCAATCCACATAACGATAACCAATAGGTAGAAAAAGAGATACACATAACCTCTAATCATAATACTTAGCATTTAGTCGTAAAAAAATTTACAAGATATAAAACAATGCATCTAGTAATAAGATAGGACGGGGGCCAAGACATACCCCGGGGTCACCCTCAAAATAAAATAACAAAAACAAAACTCCATGGAAGATAGCACTCACTACAACGAGCCAATCTCAAGATCCAAGCTAGATGTCATACGGTGGATGGATGAAGTCCTCGGTTTCTACATGGTTAGATCGTGTAAGTATGTATTAATACATTTGAATGTACCAAATATAAGGGCATGGAATGCGTATGACTTACCAAAACTGCATAAAATATTAGATGATGAGGGCACAAAATATAGAAAGAGAGATATAGCAAGAAATGTAGTATAAGATATGCCATGAAACCAATGATGCATGAAATGCACAAATGCTCATATATAGTGGGAATGTGACCTTAACCGACATGAGAAAGATCAAGGGAGCTATTACTTGAAATCCTGATGCAATCCCCTCATCGATAAAGAGGTGGTGCACATGCCAAGAGTAAACCGTACTTCACCTTATGGGCACCCCCATTTCGAAGAAGCAACTTTCCTTATGGGAACCCCCATTTCAGATAGGATTTTCACATTATATCTTATCCTATGATATCATTCTTCTCCTTATGGGCACCCTCTATTTAGGATAGAATTTTCACATATACCTATTGTTAGCACATAGTTCAAGAAAAAAGAGAGAGCCCTTGGGGTAGCTCTGACACCCTCAATCCATTTGAACTAAATCATTATCCCACAAGAATACATATACGTATATATATTTTCAAAGAGATGCAAGCCTTATCAAATTATTTCAATGCATTCTTAGGCTTAAAAGTCAAACATCATTTGTAATAATTCACACGTACAAATGCCAAATCATATTTCATATCACACTTTCATGCATAGGAATAGTCCATTCACATTATCACATGAGGTGTAAACGCCCAAAATGCTAAAAGACCCAATATCAATAGACATATATGTGGTCACATTCTTATCATAACCAATGTCTTATCGAAATCTTTTTGATGAACATAGTTGGGATTAACCCACTTCGTAATTCTCATAAGTTTTTCATGCTCATGAATGCATATGCTATGGATGAGATGAGATTAGCATGCGTAATATAGATTCAAACTTATATCAATAATAAATTATGAAATTTAAGTAAAGACATTAGTAAAATTCACATTTAAATCATAATATAGATCACTCATGCACAAAATCAAGCTTTAAAGGGGACATGCACTTTCATAACTTCGTAACTTCAATGCATTTAATCATATTAGGGATTAAATCAACTTAAAATCAATAAATAAACATAGCCCATACAACAATTGAATTTAATAAATAATAATGTTGAAAAGCCATATTAAAAGTAAGGTAAAATTTATGAAAATCACTTGAAAAGAGTTTGGGTCTTCTTGGTTGAAAGGGTCCTAGAATCAGACACACATACCTTAACTAATAAAGAAGATTTAAGAAAAAATATGGTAAAGAAAGAGTTCTTCCTTGACCCCAAGCTTAAAGCCCACAAGAGTTTTTTAAAAGAGACTTGAAAGAAATTTTAAATGTGAGAAATGAATTTGAATGAGAGGAATGAGGTTTAGGTAATTAGGAAGTCTTTAGGTAGCATAGCAACTCACAAAAGACCCTTAAAATAAACTGTAATTATGAAAATACCATTAATAAAATGAGTTAAAAATTGAATAATTTCGTCTCAGGGAGGGGTTATACGGTCCATGAGGCACTACATGGACCATATACTTGCCCGTGAATCAACACTTCTTAAAAAATAAGTTAATGAAGGTCTGAAATAGTAATCACATACTTAGAATTTTTCAACGAATTCACCCATATGGAGAGCCACAATGGCTGTACAAGGCCACGAGCAATATGGTTGCTTGTTCCACTTCTCTTAGAAAAATATGAAGAGTTCCGAGACGGTGATTCTATACATAAAAAAATTTCACTGCGGAAGCCATATGGAAGGCCATACAGGCAATACCACTTCATACGGGCCATGTACTTAGCCGTATCACCAAACATGGTCCCAAAAGTGAGGAATTTCAAGCTAAGGCCACTACACGGCCTGCCACATGGATCAGGAGGGGTCCATGTGTGGTATGCCTTAGTTTAAAATTCCATGTTTAAGAGACAACACTCCTCCATAGACCAAGGTCCACTCTATGGAGAACCTCTACGGGCCGTGTGACCTCACACATACCATAAGGGCTCCCATGAAGCGTCACCTTGGTATAAATCATTCTAAAACCAATATTTTCAATCTCCAATATGGTCGTACAATGTCCAGGTCCTCACATAATCTCCGCCTTGGGATCATTCTTTCTCAAATATATAAGAACAAGGATTGAAAGACCTGACTTAGCACATGAAGCATGTGAACAAAAGGTACAATGCATAATTCATCATTTGAAAGTCATCAAGTCATCAACACTCATGTCAAAACATATTCAAATCATTTAAAACATTATCAAAATCATTTTTCGTGGACATGTATGCATGTCATGTTATGAAACTCAAGAGTGAAAGAATTAGGACCACTTAGAAAAGAAGAACCTAGTACCTTAGGCTTGAGTAGAATAGAAAAGACAAGGATATTGTTTCATCATGTCCATCTCCGCCTCCCATGTATCACTCTCCACATGTTGATTTCTCCAAAGTACCTTAACTGAAGCCACATCCTTGTTATGAAGCCACTTCACTTGCCTATCCAAAATTTTCACCAAAACATCCTCATAAGATAAGTTCTCCTCAACTTCAACACCTTTCAAAGGCACAATAGTACTAGGATCACCAAGAAACTTCCTCAACATAGAAACATGGAAGACCGGGTGAATGGAGCTCAAATCCAGAGGCAATTCCAACCTATAAGCCACATTCCTAATTTGCTCAACAATCTCGTAAGTACCTACATACCGAGGAAATAGCTTGTCTTCTTTGCCAAAATGCATTGCACCGTTCATAGGGGATACCTTCACATACACCTAATCACTAACACGAAACTCAAGGTCCCTCTTCCTAACATCCGAAATAGGACTTTTTGCGACTTTGGGACGTCCTCAATCTTTCTCTAATCAACTTCACCTTCTCCATAGCCTCCTATACCAAGTCCGGGTCAATCAAAGTCATCTCTCCTAACTTAAATCACCCCACCGGAGACTTACATCTCCTACCATACAAAGCCTCAAACGGTTCAAACTCTAACACACAAGCCCTCAACATATCCTCCAAGGTTTGAATCGTCCTCTTAGATTGCCCACAGGTTTGAGGATGAAAGGCAATGCTCAACTTCTTAGTACCAACTCCTCTTTGAAATGATCTCCAAAAGTGAGAAGTAAATTGGGTACCACAATTTGATATGATAGACCTACGCACACTATGCAAACTCGCCAAATCTTTGATGTACAATCTTGCATAATCGTTGGAACCAACAATAGTATTAACTGGTAGAAAATGAGTCGACTTAGTCGTCTGGTCAACAACAACCTAAATGGAGTCAAATTGCCTTCGGGTCCGAGGTAAACCCACCACAAAATCCATGTTCACATCTTCACATTTCCAAGTAGGAATCTCAATGTCTAGAGTCAAGCCACTAGGCCTTTGGTGCTCTACCTTCACTTGATGACAATTATGGAATTCGAGTACAAACTTGCCTATATCCTTCTTCATATCATTCTACCAATACACCTTCTTCAAATCCCAATACATCTTAATAGATGCCCAATGAATAGAATAATGAGAGTTATAGGTCTCACTCATGATCACCTTCCTAAGATCATGCACATCCAAAACAGATAACCGATCATGATACCGAAGTACACTATCTTCCCCTTAGGAGAACACCTCTATTTTCTTTTCGGCAACCAACATCTTCAATTCAACCAATGATGGATCTAGATCTTGGTTAGCTTTTACATCAAAAACCACCAAAGATTTGGCCCTATTTTAAACATGCATACCACCATCATTAGGGTCAGCCAACCCTACACCTAACCTACCTAGTCGGTGAAAATCCTTTTCCAACTCCTTCTTTTCCTCTACAACATGAGCTACACTTCCCACAGATAGCCTACTAAGGGTGTCATCTACAACATTGGCCTTGTCGAGATGATATTGTACATTCATGTTGTAGTCCTTAAGAAGTTCCCAGCATCTCCTTTGTCTCAAGTGAAATGACCCCAAAAAGTGCCCGAAAATGTGCCTCGAAAGTGCCCAAAATTTTAAATTCCATATATCTCAAAACTCATGCGCGATATCAAAAATACAACTTCATATTCTTGTTTAGGGGTTCAAAATTAGGGGGAAAAGGGTCTAACCCCTATTTAAGAGCAAAAGATTAAAAATTATGAATTTTCAAAGTGTGAATTCCAGTGAGGAATCCATGTTCTTAAAGTGACGCACAACAGTATAAAAAAGTGCCTTTTTTTAAAGTCGGTTCAACACTTCTATGTCTTGGGCCTAAGTGTTCCCAATTGTGTTTTTACACATACTTAGCGATATTTCACCCTTATATCATCCAATGCATTCCGCAATATTCACTCAAATACTTAGCCATATTTTTTACTCCAAAATTCAAGTCTCAAAACCTATTCCGGATCTAAGGATTTCCTTCAAGCTTCAAGCCTCCATTCTCGATCTTCATCAGGAGCTTCTTCAAAGCTAAGGTATGTGGGTTTAAACCATTTGGTCCTTTCACCCATGATGCCCTAACCTCCTTTCTACTCAATTTGACTGATCTAAAGTTGATTTTACAATTAGGTTTTCTATTATGAACATGTCTATGAACTATGTTAAAGATATGTAAAGTTGTGACTGTTCTGCTATGTTTGGAGCTATAAATTTTGGATCTATTGTACGATTTGATGAGGGATTTTGATATATATTGCTTGAAGGTCTTGCAAGGTTTTGATTGATGGTTTTATAATGGATTTTCTTGCATGATTTCATCTTTGTATTTCATGATTTTATAGTAGCACTGCACACCCACCAAGTATTTGATAAAATGTCCAGTTATAGTTTCTTGAGGAATTGAAAGTTCAAAGCATGTGATATGATATGATTGATGTTATTATGATGAAAGGAACTTACGTATGTGATATAATCTATATAAAGTGTTGCATTACACCATGCCTGATCCGGGGGGACTAAGAGCCTGATAAACTTGTCGGGGGGTTTGTACCTTGATAACCGAGGTGGGGGTTTGTACTCATCAACCAGCTGAGTGTTTTATACTTCGCCACAAGGGTGATAAGGAGAAATTATCATCAACCATGTGAGGGGTTTGTACAACACCACCAAGGTGATACCATCATCAACCAACCAAGGGGTTTGTACTTTGAAAATCTAGCTTGGTCTCCTCTACACATATGATATCCTATATAAGCATGAGTTACTTAAGCATGTTTTACTTGAGCATTGGTCATATATGCCATATTATTATATGATGTCTATTACCTATTGTTGTGCATTTTGACTATGATGCCTATTTCTTGTTGCATTGCATCCTACATACTTAGTACATTCAAACGTACTAAAACATACTCTTGCCTACATAATATCACCATGTAGGAACTGGTTCCCACATTGATCATCCCCCTCCTCCATGTGGCTAGCTCGGTACTACTCAAGCAAGTTAATGAGTCCTCCATTTTTGGGATGTTTATTTATGTTTCTCTTTGTATGTATTGAGACACTCATCTTTATGTTCTATTTTTACTATGAGGGTGAGCCTGGTTGCTTTGTATTGGCCCCCGCTCGTATCTATGTAGTAGAGGTGTTTGTTGGACATGTTATATATCTTTGATATGAGATTGACTCTTTATCTCTTGATTTTGATGTTATGCAAGATTTCCCCTTAGTCCCCTTTTCCCCATTCTTACTTTTAATGTCTTGCATATGCTTCTGTGACCAATGATGAGTAATGATAAGTTAAGAGGCTTGCTTGGGGTTCCTTCAGGTTCCCTATTCGTTGTGTCACGTCTAGGACCTAGGTTTGGGTCATGACATCATGTTACAATCCCTTTGAGTGAACACATATTGCACACTCTAGTGATTGGTGAAAATATCAACATGCACCCCATACAAATAGTGTCTCCAAATCTTCAAGGCAAACACCACCGCCGCTAACTCAAGATCATGAGTCAGGTAGTTACACTCATGCACCTTCAATTGCCTTGATGCATAAGCTATCACCTTATTCTATTGCATAAGTACATAACCCAACCCAACATGAGAAGCGTCACAATATACTATGAACTTATCTACGCCATCTGGTAAAGTCAATATAGGTGGCGATGTAAGCTAACTCATCAAAGTCTGAAAACTCTTCTCAACTCATCCGACCACACAAATATGACCTTCTTTTGGGTCAACTTAGGCAACAGAGATGCAATAGATAAGAATGCTTGAAATAAACCTCCTATAATAACCAGCCAACCCAAGAAAATTTCGGATATCTGAAGGAATCATTAGTCTAGGTCAATTCATCACGGCCTCAGTCTTCTTTAGGTCAACCTTAATACCATCACCAGATAGCACATGAACGAGAAAATCTACTTCATCCAACCAAAACATACATTTTCTAAACTTAGAATACAACTTCTTCTCTCTCATGGTTTGAAGAACAATGTCAAATTCCATGTGCTCCCGCTCACTACGAGAATAAATAAGAATATCATCAATGAAGACAACCACAAAACTATCGAGGAATGGATTTAACACTCGATTCATAAGATCCATAAATACGGCCGGAGCATTAGTTAAACTAAATGACATCACCCCAAATTTAAAGTGTCCATACCTAGTCTAGAAAGTCATCTTGGGGAATATCACATTCGCTAACCTTCAATTAAAAATATCCATAACGAAGGTTAATCTGTAAGAAATGGGTAGCCCCTTCGAGTTGATCAAACAAGTCATCGATTCTAGGCAACAGATACTTATTCTTAACGGTTACATTATTCAATTACCTATAATCAATGAACATCAAAAGAGATCCATATTTCTTCCTTAAAAATAACACTGGAGCATCCCAAGGAGATATACTTGGCCTAGTGAAACATTTCTCCAACAAATCCTTCCACTTCTTCAACACAATTGATGCCATACGATAAAGAAGAATAGAGACAGGTTGAGTATCCAGGAGAAGATCTCTGCCAAATTCTAGTTCCCTTTCAGGAGGAATACCTGGCAAGTCTTCAGGGAACACATCCAAAAACTCATTCACCATCGGGACCGATTCAAGAGTAGGTGACTCGAATTTCACATTCTTAAACCTCACAATATGATAAATACACCCATTGGAGATCATCTTTCAGGCCTTAAGGTAGGAAATAAACCGACCTTTAATGGTGGAGTCACTACCCTTCCATTCAAGAACAGGCTCATCTGGAAGTTGAAACTTGACCTTGAAGGTTTTATAATCTATAGAGGCATATGAAGCATGCAGCCAATCCATCCTGAGAATAACATCAAAATCAAATATTGAAAGTTCTCTGAGGTCACACGTAAAGACTTTATGCAACACCGAAATAGGACAACCCTGATAAACTCTATTAGCAACAACAGATTCACCCACAGAAGTATAAACAGAAAAAGGGTCCCTCAAAATTTTGGGACTCAAACCAAACTACACCCTATAGAGGAGTCACAAAAGATAAATTTGCACACCGATCAAGCAAAGTATAAGCATCATAATCAAAGACTTTTAACATACTTTTCATAACATCTGAAGCCAGTTCAAGCTCTTGATTGGCATGAAGAGCATAGAACCTATTGTTTCTCGGAGCAACACCCTTGGAAGATTTTATTGACCTTCACCACCTTGAGCTACCTAACCCTGACCTCTCTAAACAACCCTAGGACAATTAAAAATCTTGTGGTTCTTTTTACCATAGCAAAAGCATGCACCCAAATTTTTCCAACAAGTACCCGAGTGATTCTTCCCACAAGTAGTACATGGAGGAGGCATTGGTCCACCTGCAACTTGTGCCTTAGGAGGAGGCACTCTAGCATTAGAAACCTGAGAATTAGAACCTTGGCCTTGTTAGAAGCAACTGTAACCACCACTCTTGGAGTCAGAGAACCCACCATCATAACGGGTCCTCTTAGTATAGTGTACCCTCTTTTTCTCGAGCTTTTATCTATCAATCTGTTCATCAAATGTCATGAGCCTGGATATTTCCATGTCTCGAATAAGCATAGGCGTACGACATTCTTCCAAAATCAGATAAGAGATTCCAAAAATAAACTTGTGCATTCTTACACGAGGGTCAGCTACAAGCATGGGAGCATACTTGGAGAGCTTTGTGAACCAGAGGGCATTGTCCCTCATGCTCATACCACCTTGTTTGAGGTTGATAAACTCAGTCATCTTCTCTTACCTATGCTCAAGTACAAAGAATCGATCTAGAAAGGAAAACTAAAACTCTTCCTAATTAACAACATTACCACAAACCCTCTCTATCAACCACTAGGTGTACCACACTTACGCTACATCTTTCAACTGATAAGAAGCCAACTCAGCCTTCTCTTCAGAAAAGACACCCATAATAGTCATCACCTTGGTGAGCTCATCAACAAACTCTAGTTCATCCTCATGAGCATTTGACCCATAGAACTCTAGAGGATTCATCGAGGTGAAATCCCTCACTTTAGAAGCCGGGGTGGGATCCCGAGGAAGAATAGCCTGGCTAGTTTGAGAAGTTACCACCTGGAAAAGCATAGCAAAGGTCATACGAAATTCTCCATTAGAGATAGGCTCTTCCATGGGCCCTTGAGGTACTTGATCCTCATTTCCCAAGGCCAGTCTTGGTAGAGGAGCTCTTCCTCGAAACATCTTTTGTAATGGAGCAATGACACCATTAAGACAAGGAAACCAAACATACGATCCATAGCATGACATAAGATATGAAGAAGTGAGATAATTCCTAGAACATCATCATAGCCTCCCACTAATAGGCAAGGTACACTTCACACCCATGAATGCGACACTACTTAACGCAACGTGTAGGACTTCAACAATTATTTACAAACAAAACTTTCTGATGCCAAGCTTGTCACGACCCGTACCTACGGCCTAGGAGTGAAGTGGAGAATGGGAACCCAAGAGTCCCCAAATAAGCCTCAAAGTATCCATATTCACATCATCAATTTAGAAGCATAGTGAAAACGTAAACACAATTCTAAGGGATGAGAGAATAAGACTCACACAATGGGGAACTCATAGGGAATGAGAGTAACATGGATTTACAAAGCATGTAGCATATAAATACTAAGGGTCGGGTAAGTATGACTTACTCTATGGGGGAAATTCGGGACTTACGATCTTTCATATCATACATATATCCACATCGTAAACCTCATAACCAATCCACATAACGATAACCAATAGGTAGCCAAAGCAATACATATAACCTCCAATCATAACACTTAGCATATAGTAGTAAAGGAATTTACAAGATGTCCAACAATGCCTCTAGTCATAAGATAGGACGGGGGGGTAAGACATACCCCAGGCTTAACCTTAAAGTAAATAACAAAAATAAAACATCATAGGTAGAGGAATGGTGGTTTACCCTTGGAAGATAGGACTCACCACAACGAGAAAATCTCAATATCCAAGCTAGACGTCGTACGGTGGATGGATGAAGTCCTCAGTTCCTACATGGTTAGATCATGTATGCAAAAGTTTGTGTTAGTGTGTTTGAATATACTAAGTATGCCGGTATGCAATGCTTAAGACTTACCAAACCTCTATTCAATATTAGATGACGAGGGCACATAATATAGAAAGAGATATATAACAAGAAATGTAGTATACGATATGACATGAAACCAATGATGCATGAGATGCACAAGTGCTCATATATAGTAGGGATGTGACCTCAACTGGCATGAGTAAGAACAAGCATATTATTACTTGGAATCCCGATGAAATCCTCTCACTGGTAAAGAGTTGGTTTACTTGCCAAGGGTAAATTATAGTTCATGTTATGGGCACCTCCATTTTGGAGAAGCAACCTTCCTTACGGGCACCCCCATTTCGAATAGGATTTTTAAACTATATCATATCATATTGTATCATCCTTCTCCTTATGGGTGCCCCCATTTCGAATAAGATTTTCACATATACCTATGGTTGGCACACATTCAAGGAAAAAGAGAGAGCCCTAGGGGATAGCACTGACACCCTCAATCCATCGGTGCTAAATAGTTATCCCACAGTAATACATATATGTATACATATTTTCAAAGAGATGCATGGTTTATTAAATCATTTTAATGCATTCTTAGGCTTAAAGCCAAACATCATTAATTATAATTCACACTTGGGCTCAAATGCCAAAATCACATTTTATATCACACTTTTATGCATAGGAATTGCCCATTCACATTATCACATGAGGTGTAAAACCCAAAATGCTCAAAGAACTAATATCAATAGACATATTTGTGATTACATTCATTTCATAACCAATATCTAATCAAAATTATTTACATAAACACAGTTAGGCTTAACCCACTTCATAATTCTTAAAGTTTCCATGCTCATGAATGCATATGTTATAAACGACATGATATTAGCATGGGTAGTATAGATTCAAACTTAAATCGATAAGATATTATGAAATTTATCTAAAGACATAAGTAAAATTAGCATTTAAATCATAATATAGATCACCCAAGCACAAATCAAGATTTAAAGGGGACATGCACTTTCATAACTTCATAACTTCAATGCATTTCATCTTATTAGGGCTTAAATCAACTTAAAATCAATAAATAAACATAGCCCATACATCAATTGAATTTAATAAACAATAATGTTGAAAAGAGTTTAGGTCTTCTTGGTTGAAAGGGACCAAGAATCAAAACCATATACCTTAAATAATATAGAAGATTCAAGAAGAATTTGGCCAACAAAAATTTCTTCCTTGATCCCCAAGCTTAAAGTCCACAATAGTTCTTTGAAATAGACTTGAGAGAAATTTTAAATATGAGGAATGAATTTGATGAGAGGAATGAGTTTTAGGTCATTAAGAAGTAGTCACAGACGACCCTTAAAATTAATTTTAATTACGAAAATGCCATTAATGAAACAAGTTGAAAATTGAATAATCCCATCTCAGGGAGGGGGTATATGGTCTTTGAGGTACTATATGGACCGTATATATTCCCATGAGCCAACATTAAGAAAAGAATCATTTGATGAAGGTCTAAAAAGATAATCCCATACTTAGAATTATTTCAAAGAATTCACCCATATGGAGGGACACACAGGCCGTACAAGGCCACACAGGCCATTTACTTGCCCATACCACCTCCCTTATAAAAATCTTCCACAATGAGTTCCGAGACAGTGATTCCATATTTTAAAAATATTTCACTCCAGAAGCCATAAGAAAGGCCACACGGGCCGTACCATTTCATACGAGTTATGCACTTGGCCGTGTCACCACACTTGGTCCTAAAATTGTGGGATTTCTAGCTAAGTAATAAGTACACAATAATAAACTCCGCATGTAGAAAATTAAGAATAGAATTGTTTGGAGTTTTAGGATCATTTTATCTTTATCCAACACCTTAGCAGTTCTTGAGTATCCAAGGTAGACCATTTCACTGTTATCTCCTATTAATGTATAGGAGACATATGCTTCTAGATTTTCATAAATGTTCAAGTATACCTAGAGTCTATCACCCATTCTTTTACATGTTCTACAAGGTCCACTAGAGAAGTGATAGCAACAATAGTATATCTCCTTCAGTTAAGTAAGCTTTGGAAGGATGACCATCATTTTTGTGATGTTTAACTATGATCTTTTCCTACATTGAGCCGCATGAAGACCTAATTTTCCAAAAGTAAAATAACAACTATTCTTTTTCTTAAAGTTGGGATTATTAGGCCAGTAATCTCAAGATTTATTAGCATACTGTTATTATTACTACTTTTGTCACGACCTAAGTCTAGGGCCTAGATATGACACAGCGAACAAAAAGTCCGAAGACAACCCAAACAAGCTTCATAGAATATCATGTACAAATCCCCTTGGTTGTAGAAGCAAATTAAGGCAATAACAAGAGCCCATTCCAAAAAAGGGAGCGAGACTAAGGGAAGTCCTTCATTACCGTAAAAACATAAGGAGAGTCGAGCTCATAAGCATACACAGACATGGTATCCAACAACACTATTACTTAAGAATAGAATGGGGGCCAAGACACTTTCTGGGCTCACCCTCATAATAATAAGTATCCAACATAAGGAACAAGTCGCAACATAGAATGAACAAAATAGATATTATTCTCGAAGTTGAGGACTCACCAAAAGCTTTCTTCGAGAACTGAATTAGCCACGTGGAGAAGGATGATCGGTAGGAGCTCTGGTCTTTACATGGTAATATCATGTAGCCATAGAGTATGCATTAGTACTTGGAATGTACTTAGTATATGGGGTGCAATATCACAAATACATAAGCCATACTAAGAAATATACATAATCATAGTCAATGGATACACTGAATATGACATGTATGAGCAATACTTGTAACGAATCATGCATGAAAAGGATTCAACTTGCACATATAACATACATATGTGGGAGGAGACCAGAACCGACATAGACCAAGCGAGCTACTACTTGGAATACGAGGCATGACACCCCCTCGGTAAGGTGATTGAGGCATGACACGCTCTCGACAAGCTGTGGTCTACTTGCCAAGGTAAACCAAACATGACCCACATGAGGGGAAACATGAACTAGATAGATCCACTAGTAAAGCTCTTTTAGGGAATTAATATAATCCAATGGTGGCACATAGTTTATAGATTAAAGACATTATATATAGACCCCTTACTTCAAGGCCCCACCATAAACCTCAATCGGTGCTTAGTCTAATACCAAGAAATACATAAAATAATAATAACTTTAAGAATAACTTGAACAACTTTTAAGAGATGTGAATCATGACATAAGTTGCTTATTCACATGCTTGACCTCTACTGGTGAGCTTAGCTTGAACATGAGGGTAAAATAGTAATCATGCTTGATCCCTTAGCCTGACATGAATAGCTCACAAGAGGATAAACTCTTGAAATAGGGCTCAACTTGCCACTTGTAAGGTCATAGATACTTTTCGATGAATTTAATACAAGCTTGGAAGCCCATAATTATCATGAAATCACTTGACTTGTAAATCATGCAATAGTTCATCAACAACTTAGGAATTCTTGCCGTGTAATTTAATAAAACACATGATGGGTTCAAGAAACTTGTTCAAAATCATGCAATTCAAGAGTATAAACGAGTAAAATCAATTCACTTCAAAGTCATTCAAATCAACTCACAAAATAGTGTAGTGAAACCCTCATTATAGGCATCTTGTAATTCTTCTCAAAATTTGCAATAATTCATAGTTTTCATAGTTCACATCATGCACAACCTTAATAAATATAAATCAACTCATGGAATGAGATTAAAATAGATACTCATACATATTCAATCAATACATGATAAAACCCAACATAATTTACACTTATAATTCATAATAAGAGATACACATAAGTAATACAACTTGAATTCATGCAATTTTCATAAAATGAGAAGGTTGGGCTCCATGGATGAAAGGACCCATTGATGAAAACCCACATACCTAAACTCGAGAATTTCTTGAAGGAAAATTGAGGAATACTTGAAGCTTGGATTGAGTTCTTGAAATCCAAAGTGTTCCCTTGAGATTCATGAAATCAAATGGAGGATTGGATGATGATTCGAGAGGGTTTTGAGAGAGTTTAGAGACTTACGCATTTCTTGGAATGAGGAAGAATAAGATGTATTAGGGTTATGTAAACTGATAAGGGACATAGATGGGGTCAAAACAACATAGAAGAAGCATTAAAGGTAGAGAAATGACAAAACTACCTCTTATAGAAAACTGGCAGGACCAACCTATGAGACCCCATCTATGATTCGTAGTCCACCCTATGAGTCGTAAATGGCCTCTGGATGGAGGTTCTGGAATTTAGAGACTCTGGAGAATGGCATGAGGCCTTGACCTACGACTTGTAGTCCACTTTACGAGTCGTAAACACCCCTCGTAGGTGAGACATCTAGGAATATCTTATCACTAGAACCTACCATGATACCCCCTTCTACAACTCATAGAAGGATTTATGAGTCATAACTTCATAAATATCAACTCAACCAGAACTCACTCATTTTTCCAAACTTTTCATGCTCATCTCAGGTGGGGTCTTACAATATCTTCCTCTTGGGAATATTCTTCTCAGAATGTGCTAATGTCAGCTCTACAAAATGAATTTATGCACCTCGTGCCAATGCACCATATATCAAAACACCATGCATGCAACATTTAAAATGTTCAAACCATGTTTTATCTAGCTCTTATAATGCAAATCTCAAATTCACATAAAACATGCATGAATGTCATGGAAATAACATGCAAAGAGAGGGGATTCTGAGATGGGAAAACCTCATCTCCTCAAGCTTGACCAGAATGGAAAAGATGAGGGAATCACTTCTTCATATCAACTTCGGCTCCCCATGTGGCACTTTCAACTTGTTGGTTCCTCTAAAGGACTTTGACATATGACACATCTTTATTCCTCAACTTCTTCACCTGTCTATCAAGTATTTCCACCGGAACCTCATCATCGGTCAAATTATCCTCCACAACACCCATAATCTCTAAGGACACTATAGCACTTGGGTCACCCACACACTTCCTCAACATTGACACATGGAAAATCAGATGAACCATGCCCATATCCGAAGGAAACTCTAATTCACAAGCAACCTTACCAATTCTTCTCAAAATTCTATAAGGTCCCATAAACCTTGGGTTCAATTTTCCTTTCTTTCTAAACCCTATCACACCCTTCATGGGTGAGACCTTCATGTAAACCCAATTATCAATATTAAATTCAAGGTATTTTCTCCTCACATTGGAATAAGACTTTTGTCTACTTTGCACCATCTTCAATCTCTCCCTTATCAACCTCACCTTCTCAAAGCCTCCAAACGAAATATCCGGGCCTAACAAAGCCATATCCCCCTATCAAACTACTCAACTGGGGATGTACAACACCTATCATATAGAGCTTCAAAGGGAGCCATGTCAATGCTTGAGAGGTAGCTATTGTTGTAAGCAAACTCAATAAGTGAAAAATGTTCATCTCAACTACTCTTAAACTCCAAAACACAATCTTTAAGCATATTCTCAAGATTTTGGATAGTCCTTTTGGCTTAGCCATCCATTTAAGGATGAAAAGTCATGCTAAGCTTGACCTTGGTACCAAGACCCATTTGGAAGGATTTCCAAAATTGAGAAGTCAATTGAGAACCACGATCCGAAATGATAGACAAGGGTACCCCATGAAACCTAACAACCTCATGAATATACAACTTGGCATAATCTTCGGCACCATAAGTCACTTTAACCAATAAGAAGTGAGCCGACTTTTTCATCCTATCAACAATAACCCAAGTAGAATCAAAATGTTCCCTAGTCTTAGGAAAACCAATCACAAAATCCATGTTGATCTCTTCCCACTTCCAAGTAGGAATTTTTATGTCTTGGGCTACGCCACCTAGCCTTTGATGTTCAGCTTCACTTGTTGGCAGTTATGACATCCAGCTACAAACTTGGCAATATCACTCTTCATACCACCCCATCAATACACCTCCGTCAAGTTTATATAGATTTTTGTGGAATTGGGGTGAATAGAATGGGATGAATTATGGGCCTCATTCAAAATCAACTCCCTCAAGTCATCAACATTAGGCACAGATAGTCTACATTGGTACCTAAGAACACCATCTCCCATTTCGGAGAAAACCTCCACTGTACAATCTTTTACCAAAGCTTTCAACTCTAGCAAGGCGAGATTAAGGTCTTATTTTGACTTGACTTCTTTAATCAAAGAAGATTTGGAGCCATTAACAACCACTACACCACCATTTTCAATTTCATTCAACCTAACCCCCAACCTAGTTAACCAATGAACTTCTCTAGCTACTTCCTTGTTACCATCATCAATATGAGCTAAGATACCAATTGACACTTTATTTAGAGCATTAGCCATGACATTAGCCTTGTCGGGGTGATAGTGCATACTCATGTCATAATACTTAAGGAGTTCTAACCACCTTCTTTGCCTCAAGTTAAGATCCTTTTATGTGAACACGTATTATAGACTTTTATGGTCAGTAAAACATGGGAGTATACCGACAAAATGAATGAAATACGAATAGTCAACATAATATGCACATCTACATGAACACCATACAAATAACAACACCAAATTTTCAAAGCAAACACCACAACCGCCCAATTCAAGATCATGGGTGGGATAATTTCGCTCATGCACCTTTAGTTACCTGGAAGAATGTGCTATAAACTTGCCATTTTGCATCAAAACACACCCTAAACCAATGCTTGAGGCATTACAACAGACCACAAACCCTTCTAGCCCTTTTAATAAAGCTAAAATAGGGGCGGAGATAAGCTTGTCCTTCAAAGTTTGAAAACTCTTTTCACATTCATCGGTCCAAACAAATTATGCATTCTTTTGAGTCAACTTTGTCATAGGGGAAGCAATAAAAGAGAAACCATTCATAAACCTCCAGTAGTAACCCACCAAACCTAAGAAACTCCTAATATCCATCGGAGTCAAGGTGCTAGGCCAAATTCCTTTTCATGTTTGTCTTCCTAGGGTCACTTTAACTCCATCACCTGACACCACATGCCCTAGGAATGCAACCTCTTTCAACCAAAATTCACACTTTTCATATTTAGCAAACAACGTCGCATCCCTCAAAATTTGCAATATCACCGTCAAATGATTCACATGTCCTACTTCACTCCGGGAATAAATCAATATGTCATCAATAAAGACCACCACAAACCTATCAAGGTAGGATTTAAAGACCCTATTCATGAGATCCATAAATATTGTCAGTGCATTAGTCAAGCCAAAAGACATTACCACAACTTTAAAATTCCTATACCTAGTCCCAAAAGTCATCTTGGGAATATCACACTCCCTTACCCTCACTTGGTGGTATCTAGACCGAAGATCAATCTTAGAAAACTGACTAGCCCCTTGTAGTTGATCAAAAAGGTCATATATCCTTAGTAGAGGATACTTGTTCTTTATGGTGACTCTATTGAGTTGCTGGTAATCGATGCACATTCTAAGAGACCAATCCTTTTTCTTTACAAATAATACCGGTGCACCCCAAGGTGTCTTGCTAGGCCTTATGAAACCCTTCTCCAACAAATTGCTCAATTGATCCTTCAACTGCGCTGGGGCCATACGGTAAGGGGGAATGGAAATGTGTTCTGTATTGGTGAGGAGGTCTATACCAGAGTCTATTTTCCTTTCGGGAGGAAAATATGGTAGCTTATCAGGAAAGACATCAAGAAACTCATTGACCACCGAAACTGGCTTCATAGGAAGGACTTTAGAATAAACATCCCTAACCCTTACAATTTGGTAAATGTAACCCCTAGAAATCAACCTTTGGGATTTAAGACAAGAAATAAATCTATCCTTGACCACCAGATTACAACTCTCCCACTCAAGTATGGGCTCATTAGGGAATTGGAATCTAACTTTACGGGTCCAACAATCAATAGAAGCATGATATGGATGTAATCAATCTATCCCAAGGATAATATCAAAATCTACCATGTCAAGTTCAATAGAATCGCAAGGCAAGACTTCATGCAATATGAAAATGAGGCAATCCCTATAGACTTTTTTAGCAATAATGGACTCACCAACGAGGATAGACACTTCATAAGCTTCACATAACAATTCAGGACACATATAAAGTTATTGGCAACAAAAGGAGTAATGAAGGAAATAGTGGCACCTGGATCTATCAAATCATATAAATCATAATCGAAAATCTTTAACATATTTTGTTACAACATTGGACACTTTATCCACTCCTTGCCGTCCCTGGAGAGCACAGATCCTATTTTGCCTTGGAGCACCCCCTTGTTGGCCCCTCTTTGCCCTTTAACCCACATTAACACCTTGGCCTTGAGGACGACCATCCATATCCTTGTTTTGAGCATGTGGAAAATCAACAACCTTGTGACCCATTTCACCACAACCATAACAAGCATTAGAGTTCCTCAAACATGGATCTCCATGATTTCTCCCAATTTTTGGCACCTAGGATTAGTCATCCCACCATTGCCACCTTGAAACATTGGGTTAGGCACCCCATCATTAGAAAATCATTTGTTTAGAGCACTAGAGGACCCTTGGCCTTGGAATTTGTGACCTTATTGTAAATGACCACCCTTAGCACCTTGGAATCCAGCATCTCATCGAGCCCTCTTAGACTTCCCACTTCTTCTCTTCTGAATTTCTCCCCCTCAAGTTGTTCGGCACATATCATGTGCCGAGACAAGTTCATATCACTTACTAGAATGGCGGTATGGTACTCTTCATTCACAAAGTCGGACACACCCGACACAAACTTGTTCATCCTTGATCTAGGGTCGGCAACCAAATAAGGGGCATACTTTGAGAGGTTATTGAATTTCACAGCATACTCCCTCACACTCATGGAGCCTTGTTTGAGATTCATGAATTCTATCATCTTAGCCTCTCTAAACTTAATAGGGAATAACCGGTTAAGGAAGGTGGCTTTGAAATCCTCCCAAGGAATAACATCATCATTTCTCCTCTCCAATTTCCATTAAGAAAATCAAATTTGGGCTACATCCTTAAGTTGGTAGTCCGCTAGTTCTGCCTTCTCCACCGAATTTACCCCCATGATAGATAGAACCTTATACACCTTGTCACAACCCAAGACTAGGGCCTAGACATGAAATGACATTTTGGGTTCCCCCAAGAAGCCTCTTAACATATTATTACACATCGTTGATCGTGAAAGCAATATGACAAGCATCAAAGATAATAAATTGGGATAACCAGGCCTAAGGGAAAACTTTCATATAATAGACATCAACAACAAAAGAGTCAAGGCTAATAGCATAGATGCATAATATGTCCAACAACACCTCTACTACATAGATAAGAACGAGGGCCACAATAAGCAACCGAGTTCACCCTCATAGTCAATACATAAATGAAATAAAGATAGCCTTAGTACATAGCAAGAGATCATACGTAACGTCCCCAAAATGGAGGACTCACTAACATGCTTGAGAGATGATCGTACTAGCCACGTGGAGGAGGAGGAGGATCAAGCAGTGCTCTATTTCCTACATGATGACATTATGTAGGCATAGAGTCTGAGTTCGTACATTTAAATGTACTAGGTATGTAGTAAGCAATGCAACAAGAGATAAGTACATAATCAAAATGCATAAGCATAGGCAATGATTAGCATATAGCAATATGGCATGTACGAATGATGCTTAAAGTAAAATCATACTTATATGTAATATACTATGAATGTAAGGAGTGACCACTTTAGTGCAAGTCCAAGGCCAATAACCTCCTTGGAGAGGCGTATGAGGTACAAACGCCTTCGTGAGGTTGATGGAATACAAAACCCCCAACAATATTAATGAGGTACCAACCCCGCTAGGAGGTTACCCAGGCCTACCACCACCTTAGCTAGGGACCAAGGTAAAAACAACTCAATGTGTTTAATGAGGTACCAACCCCTCAATGTGGTTACCCAGGCCTACAACCCCCCCGAGCTAGCTTGGTCATCCCTAACACTATTGAGATAATATCATATGCATACATTCCTCTCTTTATCATATAATCATCATATCTAAACCTTCCTTTCATCATCATAAAGTCATTCAACATATAAGACATGCATTGGACTTTGAACTCCTAAAGAAACCATAACGAATATTTTATCAAAAACTTGGCGGGTGTGCAGTGCTAGCGTAAAACTGTACAATTTAAGAGTGTTATCATGCTAGAAAATCCAATGTAAAACTACCAATAGATACTTGGTAACACACTCAAGCAATATACATCAAAACCCTTCATCAAATCTCACAATAAGTCATAGATTCAAGGTCAAAACATAGTAAAACAGTCACGATTTCATAAACTCCAATATAGTGTGCAGTGAATTTCATAATAAATAAGACCTATGAGAAAATCAACTTTAAATCATGCAATTTATACGACAAGGAAGCTTAGGCATCATGGGTGAAAGGAACCCATAAAATAAACCCACACACCTTATCTTTGGAAATGGAGACATAAAGCTTGAATGGGAACCTTAAAATCCAGATGAGTTTTGAGACTTGAGTATAGGAGTAAAATATTTAGCTAAGTGTTTGAATGAGTATTTGGGAATGTCTTGGATTATATGAAAGTGAAATATGGCTAAGTATAGGTACTTTCGTTCATGGGAACACTTGGGCCCAAGACCTGAATGCCTTGGACTAGACTTGAAAAATTGGCACAAAATTACACAGTAGCGTGCCCTTGGCGCGTCGCGCCAAGGTTGTAGTTCGTCTATGGAAATCGCATTTTTGCAATTTTCAAAAGTTGCTACGGTTGCTCTAAAATCGGGGTTCGACCTATGTTCCACTCAATTTGATCCCTTGAACAAGAATATGAAGTCGGCTTTTCAATATCATGCATGGATTTTGAGATATATGATAATTATGATTCTGAGCTCTTCCAAGTCACATTTTCGAGCACTTTTTGGGGTCGTTTCAATATCTCCCACTTGGGAAAATTCGTCCCTGAATATCAAAGAGACATATATGAGAGACATAAACATGTAAATTTCATCCCACATAAGGATGCAACAATGCACTTAAACATCATTTCAAAAATCTCATCATAAGTGTAAAATAATCATGAACTTGTTGATTTAAATATAAATGTATGCAACGACGTGAGGGCTGAACTTAAGACTTGAGATCATATGAAGAACTTACATCAATACCTTAGGCTCGAGTAGAGTGGAAAAGGTAAGGATATCACTTTTCCATGTCCACTTCCGCCTCCCAAGTAGCACTCTCAACTTGTTGATTCCTCCAAAGAACCTTAATGGAAGCCACTTCCTTGTTCCTCAATCTCTTCACTTTTCTATCCAAAATCTGAACCGAAACCTGTTCATAGGTAAAATTGTCCTTAAGAATACCCACAACATCAAAAGGCACAATAGAATCGGATCACCCACACATTTCCTCAATATAGACACATGAAACACTGGATGAACAAAATCCATTTCATAGGCAATTCCAAGTCATAAGCTTGTTGCGAATTCTCCTCATTACCCTATAAGGGACCACATATCCTAGGCTCGATTTACTTTTCTTACCAAAGCAAACCACACCCTTCATGGGTGACACCTTCAAATAAACTCAATCAACACTTTGAATTCAAGATCCCTTCTTCTCACATTGGCGTAGGACTTTCGACAATGTTGGGTCGTCTTCAATCTCTCCCTAATCATCCTAACCTACTCAACAGCCTTCACAACCAGATCTGGTCTCAACATAGCCAGCTCACTAACTTCACACCACCCAACTGGTGATCTACAACATCTACCATAAAGAGCCTCAAAAGGAGCCATACCGATGCTAAAATGATAGCTATTGATCTAGGCAAACTCAATCAATGAAAGACGATCATCCCAACTACCCTTAAGCTCCAACATAAGCTCTAAGAATATCTTCAAGGGTTTGGATGGTCCTTTTGGCTCGGCTATCCTTTTGAGGGTAGATGGCTAAGCTTAACCTTTGTACCAAGACCCTTTTGGAAAGACCACCAAAAATGTAAAGTAAATTGAGCTCCACGATCCGATATGATGGATAAAGGAACCCCATGCAATCTCAAAAAGTCATGGATGTATAACCTTGCATACTATTCAACCCCATATATGGTCTTGACCAGCAGAGAGAGAGTCGATTTTGTCATCCTAGTAACGACAACCCAAATGGAATCAAAACCCCTTCTAGTCTTGGGTTATCCAACTACAAAGTCCATATTAATATCTTCTCACTTCCAAGTGGGCAACTCTATTTCTTGGGTTAGGCCACCCGGCCTTTGATGTTCGACTTTGACTTGTTAATAACTATGGCAACTGGACACAAATTTGGCAGTCTCTTTCTTCATGCCTCGTAACCAATATACCTCTCTCAAATCTCTAAACATTTTAGTAGAACCAGGGCAAATAAAATAGGAAGAACCATGAGCCTCATCAAGAATCCTCTCTCTCAAGCTACAAACACAAGGCGCACACAACCTCCCTTGGTATCTAAGTGCACTATCTCCCCCTTAGGAGAAAACCTCCGCTTTCCCATCACAAAGCAAGGCCTTTAATTCTAACAAGGAAGGATCAAGATGTTGCTTAGCTTTCACCTCCTCAACCAGTGAAGATCTACAATCATCCACAACAACACCACTACCATTACCCACTCCTTCCAACCTAACTCCTAGACTAGCCAAACGATGGGTCTCTCTATCCACCTCTTTATCACCACCATCAACATGAGCTAGGCTACCCATAGACACCCTACTCAAAGCATTTTCCACCACATTAGTCTTACTCAGATGATAATGCACACTTATATCATAGTCCTTAAAAGGTTCTAACCATCTCCTTTGCCTCAAGTTAAGATCTTTTTGAGTGAAGACATATTGGAGGGGCTTATGATCAGTGAACACATCAACATGCACCTCATACAAGTAATAATGCCAAATCTTCAATGCAAATACCACTGTAGCTAGTTCAAGATCATGAGTAGGATAATTCTTTTCATGTACTTTGAGTTGTCTAGAAGCTTAGGCTATCACCTTACTATTTTGCATTAGAACACAACCCAAACCAACTCTAGAAGTATCACAATACACAACAAAATAGGAGCGGACACAAGCTTATCTTTCAATGTTTGGAAGCTCCTCTCACACTTATCAGTCCATACAAACGTAGCCCTCTTTTGAGTCTATTTAGTCATGGGAGAAACAATAGAAGAGAACCCATTAACAATCTCCGATAGTAACCCGCTAAGCCCAAGAAGCTCCTAATATACAATGGTGTTAATGATCTAGGCCAATTTTTAGTCACATCCGTTTTCTTAGGATCCACCTTAATACCATCCCCCGACACCACATGCCCTAGGAAAGCAACCTCCTTCAAGAAATATTCAAACTTTTCATATTTAGCATTCAATTTCTCCTCCCTTAATCTTTGCAACACAACCCTTAAATGAGACTTATGCTCCTCGTCATCACGAGAATAGATTAAAATATCATCAATGAATACCATAACAAATGAACCAAGGTAGGGTTTGAAGACCCTATTCATAAGGTCAATAAAGATGGTCGGTGCATTAGTCAACCCAAAAGACATCCCAACAATCTCATAATGCTAATACATAGTTCGAAAGGCTGTCTCAGGAGTATTACACTTCCTCACTTTCATTTGATGGTACCTAGACCGAAGATCAATCTAAGAGAAACGGCTAGCCCCTTGTGGTCAAACAAATCATCAATTCTTGGAAGAGGATATGTATTCTTGATGGTGACCCTATTAAGTTGTCAGTAGTCAATAAACATTCTAAGTGACCCATCTTTCTTCTTCACAAATAACACTGGTGCACCCCAAGGTGATTGACTAGGCCTAATAAAGCCCTTCTCTAACAAGTCCCTTAATTGTTCCTTCAACTCCTTTAACTCCACCGGGGCCATACGATAAGGGGGAATAGAATATGTTGAGTATCGGGAATGGGATTTATACAAAAATCTATTTCCCTTTCGGGAGGAACACCGAGAAGGTCATTTGGAAAGACATCAAAGAACTCATTTACAACCGGAACCAACTTTCTGGGAAGGACCTTAGACTCCACATCCCTAAGGACCTTAGACTCCACATCCCTAACTCTCACAAGATGGTAAAGACACCACTTAGAGATCAACTTACAGGCTTTAATGCAAGAGATGAACCTACCCTTGACCACCACGTCACAACTCTCCCACTCAAGGACGGGTTCATTTGTGAATCGGAACTTGACCCTATGGGTTCTAGAATCAATAGAAACATAATATGCATGCAATTAATCTATCCCAAGATAACATCAAAAACAACCATGTCCAACTCAACAAGATTACAAGGCAATAATTTATGCAACATACAAATGAGACAATTTCTATAGACTTTCCTAGCAACAATAGATGCACTAATAGGAGCAGACACTTCATATGACTCACATAACAATTCGAGTTCAACATGGAACTTTTTGGCAACAAAAGGGAAACAAAAAAAAGAATGGCACCCAGATCAATCTATGCATACACATCAAAATTAAATATTTTCAACATATCGATAATAACATCGGGGACCTCATCAACCCCTTGCCTCCCATGAAAAGTATAAAATCGATTGTACCTTGGGGAACCATCTATTATGCCACCTCTACCCAAAGGAACCATATTTACACCATGTGGACGAACCTCCTTATGCTTGTTGCGACTTCAAGTACAATCTATTGCTTTATGCCCCATTTCCCTACAACCATTACAAGCATCGGTATTCCTCAGGCATGGGCCACCATGACCCTTATCACACTTCGAACACACATAAATAGGACCTACACTACTAAAACCTTGGTCCCTTGGAATGTCATTGGCAAACCTCCTATGGAGAGCATGAGAAGACCCTTCTCTTTGATGAAACTGGCTACCCTTTTGGCTTTGAAACTGACCCTCAAAATGAGCCTTCTTAGCCTCATGACTCCTTCTCTTCCTCAATTTCTCCTCTTCAATTTGTTCGGCATAGGTCATCAAACGTAATAAGTCTGTGTCACTAATCAACATGGCGGACCAGCACTCCTCAAAACCAAGTTGGAAACAGCCATCACAAATTTGTTCATCCTAGATCTTAAGTCAGTCATCAAATGTGGAGCATATTTTGGAAGTTGGTTGAACTTGAGGGCGTACTCCCTCACGCTCATAGTCCCTTGTCTCAAATTCATAACTTCCACTAATTTAGCTTCCCTAAGTTCAAGGGTGAAGAACCGATTAAGGAAACCCACCTTGAACTCCTCTCAAAGCATCACATAATTGCCTTCTCTTCCTTCCATTGATTGTACCATATTTGTGCTACCACTTTGAGTTAGTAGGCCGCTAACTCTGCCTTATCCTCTGACCTCACACACATCATAGACAAAATCTTGTAGACCTTATTTATAAACTCTTGAGGGTCCTCATTCACCTTTGACCCATGGAATTCTGGGGGATTCATTCTCATAAAGTCTCTCACCCAAGATGCCGGTGCAGGACCATGAGGGGCTTAGGCTCTTTGCTTGGCTTGGTTAGCCAGAACTTGTACAAGCAAAGTGAGAGAATCCCAAATCTCTCTATTAGCCTGTTACTCCTCAAGTATGTGGGCTCTACTCCCTCTCGTGTTAGGCTCTATTTCCACGGTGCATGGGGAACCCGAAGGGACCCAAAGCAAGCCTCTTAGCATATCATTATACATACTTGATCGTGGAAGCAATAAAACAAGCACCAAAGATAATAAATTGGGACAACTGGGGCTAAGGGAACACTTTCATATCATAGACATCAAGAACAAGATAGTCAAGGCTCACAACATAGATATATAACATGTCCAATAACACCTTTACTGCATAGGTAAGAGTAGGGGCCATTAAAAGCAACCTGGATCACCCTCATAGTCAATACATAAATGAAAGAAAGATAGTCTTAGTGCATAGGAAGAGATCATAAGCAATGTCCCCGGAATGGAAAACTTGCCAGCAAGCTTGAGAGACAATTGTACTAGCTATGTGGAGGAGGAGGAGGATCAAGTGTTGCTCCGGTTACTACATGGTGATATCATGTAGGCATAGAGTATGCGTTAGTACATGCAATGTAACAAGAGATAAGTACATAATCAAAATGCATAAGCTTAGGGAATGATTAGCACAAAGCAATATGGCATGTATGAATGTTGTTTAAAGTAAAATCATGCTTATATAGAACATACTATGAGTGTAAGGAGTGACCACTTTAGTGCAAGTCCAATGCCTACCACCTCCTTGGAGAGGCGCATAAGGTACAAACCCCTTCTCGAGATTGATGGAGTACAAACCCTCCCACAAGGTTAATAAGGTACCAACCCCTCAATATGGTTATCCGGGCCTACCACCCTCCGAGCTAGGGACCAAGGTAAAAATCCCTCGATGTGGTTAATAAGGTACTAACCCCTCAATATGGTTACCCAAGCCTACAACCCCTCCCCCTCCAACTAGGCTTGGTCATCCCCAACACTGCTAAGAGAATATTATATGCATATATTCCTCTCTTCATCATATAATCATCATATATAAACCTTTCTTTTATCATAATAAATTTATTCAGCTAATAAGACATGCATTGGACCTTCAATTCCTCAAGAAACCATAACCGAATTTTATCAAACACTTGGCGAGTGTGTAGTGATAGTGTAAAATTATGCAATTCAATAGTATTATCATACTAGAAAATCTAATGTAAAACCATCAATAGATACTTAGTAACACCCTCAAGCAATATACATAAAAAATCTTCATCAAATCTCACAATAAGTCTTACATTCATAGGCCGAAACATAGTAAAACAGACACAATTTCATAAACTCCAACATAGTGTGCAATGAATTTCATAATAAATAAGACCCATAATTAAATCAACTTTAAGTTATGCAATTTGTAAGACAAGGAAGCTTGGGCATCATGGATGAAAGAAACCCACATACCTTAGCTTTGGAAATGAACTTGATGAAGATTAGAGATGGAAACTTGAAGCTTAAATGGGAACCTTGAAATACGGATGAGTTTTCAGACTTGAGTTCAGCAGTAAAATATTTGGTTAAGTGTTTGAATGAGTATTCGGGAATGTCTTTGATGATACGAAGGTGAAATATCATTAAGTATAGGTATTTTCATGCGTGGGAACAGTTGGGCCCAAGACCCAAAAGCCTTAGACTGGACTTGAAAAACTGGCACCAAATGACACAGTAGCGCGCCCTTGGCGTGTCGCGCCAGGGGCGCGGATCGTCTCTGGAAATCGCATTTTTACGATTTTCAAATTTTACTATAGTTGCTCTTAAATTGGGGTTAGACCCATTTTCCACCCAATTTTACCCCCTGAACAAGAATATGAAGTTGGATTTTCAATATGACGCATTGATTTTGAGAAATATCAAAATTACGATTCTGAGCACTTTTGAGGCATATTTTCGGGCACTTTTTGGGGTCGTTTCACATCTCATTGATGAACGCTTAGGGATCTTCCTCCACCTTGGACCTATGAAACTATAGAGCATTCATTCTTGTGAAGTCCGTCACCATTAAGGCTGGAGTAGGAGCATGAGGAGCTGGGCGCCTTGGTTCAATTGGTTAGTCATAGCTTGGGCCAACATAGTGATGGCATTTAGGTAATCATCCTGGGCTGCCCCTCCATCATGAGGAGCTTGAGGAGAGGGAGGGATTGGTGGCTCCTTGGGTGTACATGCTCTCCTTAGTCTTTCTCTTTGTAGCGGCATGATCTAGAAGAGTAAAAGAGCATTCGTTGGGGGAAGCCTTATCTTTACATCTAAAGCACAACATGGATCATGAAGAAGTGAAACATTTCCTAAAACTACTCGTAGCCTCCTATTTCATAGTTGTGACGTGCTTCACAACAATGAATAAGACTCTACTTGACTCGATGTTTTGGATTTTCATGGAACATTAACAACGTAGTGCTTGATACCAAGCTTTGTCACGACCAAAGCCTAGGGCATAAATGTGACACAGCAAATGAGAAGTCCAAAGACAACCCAAATAAGCCTCATAGAATATCATGTGCACATCCTTGGTTGCGGAAGAAAAATAAGGCAATAATAAGAGCCACTTATAAAAAAGGAAGCAGGACTAAGGGAAGTCTTTCATAACCATAAAACCATAAGGAGAGTCAATCTCATAAGCATGTCCAGACATGGTATTCAACAACACCTCTACTTAATAATGGTACGGGGGCCAAGATACTTCCCGAGCTCACCCTCATGATAATAAGTATCCAACATAAAGAACAAGTCTCAACATAGCATCAATAAAATATATATTATACTCAGATTTGAGGACTCACCAAAAGCGTTCTTCAAGAACCGAACTAGCCATGTAGAGGAGGATAATCGATAGGAGCTCCAGTCCCTACATGGTAATATCATGTAGGCATAGAGTATGCGTTAGTACTTGGAATGTACTAAGTATGTAGGTGCAATACGACAAATACATAAGCCATAATAAGCAAGATGCATAATCATAATCAATGGATATACCAATATGACATGTATCAAAAATACTTGTAATGAATAATGCATGAAAAGAATTCAACTTGCATATATAACATATATAAATGGGAAGAAACCTTAATCGACATAGAACAAGTGAGCTACTACTTGGAATTCGAGGCATAACACCATCTGGCAAGGTGATCGAGGCATGACACCCCCTCGACAAAGTGTGGTCAACTTCCCAAGGTAAACCAAACATGACCCCACATGAGAGGAAACATAAACTAGATGGATCCACTAGTAAAGCCTTTTTAGGGAATTAATATAATCCTTTGGTGGTACTTTAGTTTAGAGTCTAAAGACTTTATATAAGGACCCCTTGCTTCGATCCCCCACCTTAAGCCTCAATTGGTCTAAGCCTAATCCCTCAGAATGCATAAAATAATCACAACTTTAATCACAACATGATTAACTTGTAAGAGACGTGAATCATGACGTAAGTAGCTCATTCACATGTTTGGCCTCTACTAGTGAGCTTAATTTGAACATGTGCGTAAAATAGTAATCATGCTCTATCCCTCAACTCGACATGAATGGCTCACAAGAGGATAGAATCATGAAATAGGGCTCAGCTTGTCACTGGTAAAGTCATAGATACTTTTCATGAATTTAATACATACTTGGAAGCCCATAATTATCATGAAATTACTTGACTTATAAATCATGCAATAGTTCATAAACAACTTAGAAATTCTCGTCATGTAATTTAATCAAACACATGATGGTTCATGGTACTTGTTCAAAATCATGCAACTCAATAGTGTAAATAATAAGGTGTAAAATCAATTCATTTCAAAGTCATTCAAATCAACCCACCAATAAGACCCTCATTTTGGGTATCTTAAAATTCATCTCAATATTTACAATAATACATAGTTTTCATAGTTTATATCATGCTTAACTTCAATAGATATAAATCAACTCATGAAATGATAATAAAATAGATATTCATGCATAATCAATCAATACTTGATAAAATTCAACATAATTTATATTTATAATTTATAATAAGAAATACCCATAAGTAATACAACTTGAAGTCATGCAATTTTCATAAAATGAGAAGGTTGGGCTCCATGGAGTGGAAGGACCCATCAATGAAGACCCACATACCTAAACTTGAGATTTTCTTAAAGGAAACTTGAGGAATGCTTGAATCTTGGATTGGGTTCTTGAAATCTCAAGTGTGCCCTTGAGATTCTTGAAATCAAATGGAGGATTAGGTGATGATTCCAGAGGGTCTTGAGAGAGTTTAGAGACTTAAGGATTTCTTAGAATGAGGAAGAATGAGATGTATTAGGTTATGTAATTGATAAGGGACATAGATGAAGTCAAAATGATATAGTACAAGCATTAAAGGTCGAGAAATGTCAAAACTACACCTTATAGAAAATTGGCTAAACCAACATATGAGACCCTTTCTATAACTCATAGTCCACTCTACAAGTCATAAACATTCTCTCGTGGATGGAGGGCCAGAAATTTAGAGTCTCTTGAGAATGGCACAAGACCTTAACTTATGACTCATAATCCGCTTTATGAGTCGTAAACACCCCTCGTAGGTGAGATGTCCAAGAACATCTTATCACTGGAACCTATCACGAAACCCCTTTTACGATTCGTAGAAGCATTTACAAGTAGTAACCCTTTTTGTAAACATCAACTGAACCAGAACTCACTCATTTTTATGAACTTTTCATGCTCGTGTCAGGTGGGGTCTTACATCTTTAGCCTTGTACTAAATTTACCTTGAGTGCTAGTTGTTTCGCTTCTAAAGATTCTTTTCTATTGGTATCTTCGATTAAAATGTGAGTCACTATCTCCTCAATAGTAAAATTTGTTTGTTTATGCTTTAAATTATTTTTATAATTATTTCATGATTCAGATAATTTTTTTATCAACACTCCAACAGAAATTTTTTTGGTAGGGAAATTTCTTCTACCGTCAAATCCTCAAGCAATTTTTGATATTCATTGATTCAAATTTTTATACCCTTCACGTTACTCATCTGATGGTGTAATGACCCATTAGGTTATTTTAAAAATTACTCTCATATTTTCTTAAAATACCCTTCTCGTAATATTAAATAGGTATTTTGGACCATTCAATGAGAATGACTATTTAAATTATGGGTAAATTTAGATAACAAATCTAATTGAGAGGTTAAATTGTATTTATTTAATACCTACACACTTTGGTTCATATATATTAAAATAAAGTTAGAGGAGTAGTTATTTTTTTAACCTAATTACTTTGAGAAAGTAAAGAACGGAGAAGGAGAGAAAAAGAAATCCACCGTCCCGCACAAGATCACTTCGTGTTAGGTAAATTTCAATTTGATGAGGATCTTACTTGAATTTTGTTAGTGGGGTCATAATTACTTAAGAATTAAATGGGTGTAGAGTGTGAAGCACAGAGAATGAAAAGAAAAGCAATACCTTAACCTATAATTTGGAGTTGTTTGCACAAAAAAAACATTAATTTTTAAATGAATATAAGTTTGGAGGTGAATGGCACTGTAATGATGGTCATGATTACCTTAATACAATTATTGGCAGCATCTTGCAATTGTTGATTGGATAGTACCTTGGACATGGTGCCGTACGTGTCCTAGTTTGGGGTTTTCTCATTCATGGCTATTATATCACAATTAAATTAATGTTTTTATTATCTTGAGGTAAGTAGTTAAAATTATAGTTTTATTATATTACATAAAATATTATTAGGTTATGTCATTTGGAGAAATTAAGAATTAACCTTAGGTTTGAAATTTAAAAAAGATTGATTATGGAATTGGATGGGTTTTTAGGTTTGGACTAATCATATAGTAATATGGGTGTCATTAGAATCTTTGTGATGTGTATGTTTCATTCTTGATAGAGAATTGTCATTTGGGGAGTTGAATTCGAGATTGTCCATTCAGTAGAAGTGTTCGAGTACGGTTCCCGCTTTGAGGTAGGTTTGGTTATCCTTAAGTGAGACTAGGATTGAGTTATTAAATAATCTTATGTTATAATCTATTGGATTGGATCATATCATGTGTCAGGTTGGAAATTCTTATTGTGATGCTAGTGTGAGGATTTTAAATATCCATGTGTTTGCTTTGAGAGTATGTGAATACTAAATTGAGAATATTATGAATATGACACGTCGAGAACTCCGATATTCATTGTACTTATTGAGAGAAATATTGCTTCCATAATTGTGTCTTGATTGCATGCATCCTCATACAACATGTTATGATATTTTGAGAAGTTATGAAAGGTGATTTGTATCATGAGTCCTTGACCACGAGCACTTGGGTGGCAAGGTAGTTGATATATTGTGATTGAGGTATATGGCCTGCGAGGTCCCATCAGTCGCCTTAGTCTATGAAGGCTTAGCTCGACGGGGGTATATACGAACAGGTTGTGCGACGATCTTGATACCACCTTGCATTGCATTGTATTTCATACCATCTCATTATAATACTTCTTGTTGTTTGGATTGGCTTATTTGAGACTATATATTTACTTTATTTGTGACGTTCTATAAAAGTTGGCGGCACCGATGCCGGACTGATTTTTCTGTTGCAGGTGGAAGCGTTCCTAGGTTATTTCATACTTTATTCAATTTCTGATTCCCAGTCGATTAAACCTGCTGAGTACATATTATATATATTCACTCCTACTTCTTTTCTCCCGCAGAATCTCGTCAGGATTATCCTCATGGTAGTTGATTTGCTCGTGCACTTAACTCATAGCAAATCTAGTGGTGAGACTCAGGGCTTCGAGTTTCTATTGGATTCTTTCTTAGTTATTTAGTCTTTAGTTTTTTTCAAAGACATAAATGCACTTGCTTCATCAGTTTATGTATTAGATGCTCTTTACACTCGTGACACCAGGTTCTGGGATATAATTTTATGTGATGACTATTTATCTATTTAGTTCTCTTATTTTAGCGTATTTTATTTTTGAGTTTGGAAATTAGGTGGCTTCTTAGTCATGATATCCTTTTGGGTCGTGACAGATGGTAATATCTTCCAACTACAAACTTTTGTTTAGTAGCATCTTCAGCAGTAAATTACTTAATTAAGTCTTCCCAAATTACCTTGGTTTCTTTGCAATTACAATAGACATCAAACAATTCATTAGAAAAAGTTTACAAATAGTGTGGCGACATACCATATAGACGGATTGCCATAATTCTAAAATTTTATCATCACTATCAACACTAGGTTGTAGATTTAATAAAGCATGTATCCTACAACATGAACATCAAGCAATAAGAAAATACGTCCTGGCCATCTTTTACTATTTTCAGTTGTAAATACTTCAATATTTTACATGTTTGAAAAATACATAGTATATTGTAGTAAAATCGAAACAGGAGTAGCGGGATTAGTACCAATATTTGCAGTATCAGAAATAGTTTCAGGAGTACAATTATTTTCCATAATTTCTTAGATTGTTGCAGAAATGGTGAAAAATATCACAATAACAATATAACTTTTTTATATTTAGTAAAGTATAAAATACTGAAATTTTATCACAACTATTATGATATTATAATTCAAGCAAGATTAGTACTTGAGTCATGCTGGGCACTTTCCTAAGAAATTATTTCAACGGTGTGAATTATTTTTCAAATATTATATAAGCTTTCTCTATTTAAATAGAAGATACATGAATCAGCAAATTAATTAACACTAGAAAGTTACTAGTGTGAAAATAAAATAACTAAATTAAAATTATTAATTAATTAAAGAAAGAAAATTAAGGGAGAGGTAAAACAAGAGTAAGAGAGCAAGAAAGGAAAAGATGTTAAGTTAATGCTATTTATATTTTTCAAAATAGAAAGTGAGGAAATATATTGGAGTTGAAAGGGATGCGACAATAACAAGTGGCATTGCCACTTGTCCAACTCCTATTACATGCAAGGAGATAAGTGTTTCCTCTTGCAGAAAACCACAACTACGTTAACTACATTTTTTCATTTACACTTTAAAGGAATAGTTGTTTTAAAATAAATAATACAGTTATGGTCTCCATCTTCCACCTTCTTTTCGTTAAACTCAAAATTTGTGACCTATTTCGTGTAGGTGTCTCATCCCGGTATGAGTACGCTTAAAGGGTTCAACATCTTTTTCCCCCTTTTTTCAAAGTCAAATTTTGAGCTCTTGGGATCATTTTGTTTGTTAAAAAATAAGAATTATTACATGAGCCTTCTGAAATGTAATAAAATAATAAATAAGCCTAAAAGTATTTAAAGAACCCAGTCCACCCAACTTATAAAATATCCAGGTTCTAGACCCATCAGCTAGGTTGATCAAGTGACTTTCATAATCCATCCTCGTGTTTTCTTTCATATGTCTGTTCTTGCTTTTTCTCCTCCTTATCTCTAATGTCTTTCGGTCTCCTCTAGAAGCATCTTTTCCCTTCCACCATAACTTAAACCAAAGTAAGTTAATTTTTCTCCTTCATTCTTAAGAACCAAAAGAAATATTTATACCTTTTCTTTAATTCATTAGAACCAACAAAGATAAATAATCCATATAGTCGAAAAGCCAACCTGCTTGAATTGATCCTATCAGCTATTCCAATTTTATCTTCTTCCCTTCCATTCCTGAAATTGTTGTAGAAAATAGAACAATCAATAAATAAAATTCCTCACCAATTTCCAATTGATTTATCCTATACAAATTCTAACTCTTAATATATTTATCTTTGATTTCAGTTCACTTCAAAATTCTAACCCATTACTTTGGTTTAATCCAAAATCAATTATGTTCCCTTAAGAAAATAAATACTTGGGTAGATCGGATGGCAAAAAACCTTTGTACTAAATATTCGACGCATCAATATGGCATTGTATAGCATGTCTTTATCAATATGGACAGATAGAGGATAACCTGTACACACAATTTAAATAGGTTGTCCATCTACTCTTTGTCCACTGGCAACTGAATGACTGAATAAAAGAAGAAGATAGAGTAAAAAAATTAACAAACATTTATATTCCAAAGTTCTAATGAAGTATGAATACGTGTTTCTGATTTTGTTAGACCATTTAAGTTTTCACTAAGAGAAAGAGTCAATGTAGTACCCGCTGGACTTTTTTGTATATGGTATCCGCCCTCTGTCCATGTTTACAAAGACCTAGTACACAATGCCAAAGTTGCCTTAGCAGAAGAATGGCACTATAAATAGGTTGGAGTTTAGATTGTTATATAAGGTTGCGATGTTCTATCTTATAAGTATTTTGGGGGTCTAATATTGATATATTTGTTCAATTTGTTAATTCTAGTTGTCAAAGGAAATTATTTTCGTTCTATTGCTATGCAATAGTTGGTCATGGACCCTGATTGTTAGCTCTAATCAGAGCAGAAGTGCCGCACAAGTTAGAGATAATAGACCCTACAGATGCAGAGAAAAAGGTTTTTTAGTTTTTAAAAGGTAAACTCTATGTCCGATATAACTTTGCTTGCAATTATTAAAAAAATATTTTTTTTCTTGATTAACACACAAAGTAATAAGTAAAAAATAATAAATTCCACATGCAGAAAATTAAAAATGGAGTTGTTTAATGGCTTAGGAGCATTTTACCTTTACCCAAGACATTAGCAGTTCTTGAATATCCAAGCTAGATAATTTCACTGTTATATCTTATTGATGTATAGGAGGCATATGCTTCTTGATTTTCACAAATGTTTGAGTAGCCCCAGAGTCTACCACACATTTTTTTACATGTTCTATAATGTTCACTTGAGAAATGACAGCAGCAATAATGTATCTTCTTCAACTAAGTTAGTTTTATAAGGATAACCTTTATTTTTGTCATTTTTAACTCTTTTCCTACATTGAGATGCATGAAGACCTAATTTTTCACAAGAAAATAACAACTATTCTTTTTCTTAAAGTTGAGATTATTAGGCTTATAACCTCGAGATTTATTGTCATACCTGTTATTAATATATCTTTGGCCTTATACCAAATTTGCCTTGAGTGTCAGTTGTTTGTCTTTGAAAGATTTTTTTCTACTGGTATCTTCAATTAGAACCTGAGTCGATATATCCTTAAAGTAAAATTTTTTTCTTATATTTTTAAATTATTTTTATAATCATTTCATGATTCAACTATTATTTTATCAACATTCCAGCAAAATATTTTTTTAGTAGCTAGAAAGTTTCTTCTGCCTTCAAGTCCTCAAGCAATTTTTGATATATATTGGTTTGAATTTTTTTATCTTTCATGTCACTCATCAGATAGTAATATGTTTCAACGACAAACCTTTGTTTAGTAGTGTCTTCAACTGTAAATTTCTTAATTGAGGCTTTCAAAATTACCTTGGTTTCTTTGCAACTAGAATACACTTCAAACAATTCATTAGAAATAGTTGGCATTATATTATGGCGACATAACATACCGATAGATTGCCATGATTGTAAATTTTATTATCACTATCAGCACTAGGTTGTGGATTAAAAAAAGGATATGCTACATCATGAACATCGAGCAATAAGAAAATACGTCCTTGCCATCTATTAGATTTTTCATTTGTAAAATTTCAATATTTTACATATTTGAAAAAGGCTTATCATATGGTAGTACAACCGGAACAGTAGTAGCGGGATTAGTACTAATATTTCTAGTATCAGAAATAGTTTATGGAGTAGAATTATTTTTCATAATTTCTTAGATCTTCAGAGAAATGGTGAAAAATATCACAATTATAATGTAACTTTTTAATATTTAGTAAATTATAAATTGCACAACTATTATCATATTTTAATTAGAGCAATATTAGTGGCTGAGTCGTGCCGGACTCTTATCTAAAAATAATTTTAACAGTGTGAATTATTTTTCCAAGATTAAACAAGTCTTCTCCATTTAAATAGGCGATACATGAATCAACAAATTAATTAACATAAGCAATTTATTAGTGTGAAAATAAAACAACTAAACTAAAATTAATATTTAAATTAAAGAAAGAAAAAAAAAGTTAGAGGCAACACAAGAGTAAGAGAGCAAGAAAGGAAAAGATGTTATGTTACTTCCATTTGTTATATTTTTCAAATGGAAAGTGAGGAAATATATTGGAGTAGAAAGGGATGAGACAATGACAAGTGATTTTGCCACTTGATCAACTCCTTTTACATGCAAGGGGACAAGTGTTACCAGTTGCAGAGAGCCACATACGTTAAATAGATTTTTTTCAGTTATACTTTTAAGGAATATTTGTTTTAAAATATACAATATACTTACGATCTCCATCTTCCTCCTTTTCCATTACCTCAAAATTTGTGACCCATTTCGTGCAAGTGTCTCATCTTGGTATTTAGTGCTAGAAGGGCAAAACATCTTTTTTTAAGTCAAATTTTGAGCCCTTGGGCTCATTTTATTGGTAAAAGATTAAGAATTGTTACATGAGCCTTTTGAAATATAATAAAATAACACCCAAGATAAAAAAATATTTAAACTACCTGGCCCACTCAACTTGTAACATATCCAGCTTCTAGACTCTTCAGCTAGGTTGAGCAGGTGACTTTCATAATTTATCCTCATATTTTTCTTCATTTGTAAGTTTTCGTTTTGCTCCTCGTTCTCTTTAATGGCTTTCGATCTCCTCCAGAAACATCTTTTCCATTCCACCATAACTTAAACCAGAGTAAGTTTCTTTTTCTCCTTCATTTTCAAGAAATAAAAGAAATATTTTTGCCTCATCTTTATTTCATTAGAACCAAGTAAGATAAATAATCCATATAAATCGAACATGCAGTATACTTGAATCAATCCTATCTTCAATCCTATCTTCTTCCTTTCCATTTCTGAAATAGTTTTAGAAAGCGAAAAAATCAATAAACAAAATTTCTCATCAATTTCCAATTGATTTATCCTACAAAACCTTAACTCTTAGTTAATTTATCTTTGTTTCAGTTCACTTCAAAATTCTTACCTAACCCATAAATTTGGTTCATTCCAAAATCATTAATGTCCCCTTACAAAAATAAATACTGAGGTAGATCAGACGGTAAACAACCTTTGTACTAAACATTTCACGCATCAATATGGCATTGTATAGCATGTCTTTATCAATTTGGATAGATGGAGGATAGCCTATACATACAACTTAACTAGGTTGTCCATCTACTCTTCGTCCATTGGCAACTGAAGTGGCTGAATAAAGGAAGAAGATCGAGTAAACTATGTTAACAAACATTCACATGCAAAAGTTCAAATGAACTATGAATGTTTGCTAATATGTTTTTGATTTTGTTAAGTCATTTCAGTTTCCACTAGAAGATTTAGTACCCGCTGGAGCTTTGTGTATATGTTATCCGCCCCTGTCCATATTTCTAAAGACTACCTACACATGTCAGAGTTGGCTTAGTAGAAGAATGACACTATAAACAAGTTGGAGCTTTGATTGTTAAATAGGGTTACAATGTTATTTCTCATAAGTATTTTGGGAGTCCAATATTAATATATTTATTCAACTTGTTAATTCTAGTTGTCAGAGCAAATTATTTATGTTCTATAGCTATATGCAATAGTACTTGATGAATCCTCATTGTTTGCTCTAATCGCAGCAGAAATTCCACACAAGTATGTGATAATAGACCCTTCGGATGAAGAGACAAAAGTTTTTAAAATTTTAAAAGGTAAATTTTGTATTCCACATAACTTTTCTTTGAATTACCAAAACAAAACTCTCTTGATTAACACACTAAGTAATAAGTAAACAATAATAAATACCGCGTGTAAAAAATTAAGAATGGAGTTGTTCAGAGCTTTAGGAACACTTTACCTTTACCCAAGATCTTAACAGTTCTTGAGTATCCCAGGTAGACCACTTCGCTGTAATCTCGTATTGATGTATAGGAGGAATATGCTTCTCGATTTTCACAAATGTTCGAGTAGTCCCAGAGCCTACAGCTCATTCTTTTACATGTTATACAAGGTTCACTTGAGAAATAACAACAGCAAGAGTATATCTACTTCAGCTAAGTTAGCTTTGGAAGCATAACCTTTATTTTTTTCATTTTTAACTCTTCTCCCACATTGAGCCGCAAGAAGACCTGATTTTCCACATGTAAAACAACAACTATTATTTTTCTTAAAGATGGGATTATTAGGCCTATAACCTCGAGATGTATTGTCATACCTGTTATTATTACTGCTTTGGCCTTATACTAAATTTGCCTCAATGCCAGTTGTTTCGCACTAAAAGATTCTTTTCTATTGGTATATTCAATTAAAATATGAGTTACTATCTCCACAACAGTAATATTCGTTTTGCTTATGTTTTGAATTATTTTAATAATTACTTCATGATTCGGGCAATTTTTCGATCAACACTCCAGCAAAAAGTTTTTTTTATAGGCAAATTTCTTCGGCCTTCAAGTCCTGAAGCAATTTTTATATTCATTGATTCTAATTTTTATATCCTTAATGTCACTCTTTCGATAGTAATATCTTCCAACAACAAACTTTTATTTAGTAGCGGCTTCAGTAGTAAGTTTTTTAATTAAGGATTCCCAAATTACCTTGGCTTATTTGCAGCTACAATACTCATTAAATGGTTCATTACAAATAGTTTTCATTATAGTATGGCGACATATGTTATTGACGGATTGCCATGATTCTACAATTTTATCATCACTGTCAGTACTAGGTGGTGGATTTAATAAAGTATGTGCAACATCATGAACAGCAAGCAATAAGAAAATTTGTTCTTTCCCTCTTTTATAGTTTTCAGTTGTAAATATTTCAATATTTTACATGTTCGAAAAAGGCTTAGCATATGGTAGTATAATCGAAACAGGATTAGTAGGATTAGTACCAGTAATTGCAGTATTAGAAATAGTTTCAGGAGTAGAATTATTTTCCATAGTTTCTTAGATTATTGGGGAAATGGTGAAAAATATCACAACAAAAATATAATTTTTTAATATATAGTAAATTATAAATTACCAAAATTTTAAAATATACAACTATTATGATATTTTAATTAGAGCAAGATTACTGCTTGAGTTGTGCCGTGCACTTTCCTAAGAAACTATTTCAACAGTGTGAATTATTTTTTCAAGATTAAACAAGTCTTCTCTATTTAAATAGATGATACATAAATCAGCAAATTAATTAACATTAGCAAGTTATTAGTTTGGAAATAAAAACAACTTAGCTAAAATTATTAATTAAATTAAAGAAAGAAAATAAAGGGAGAGGCAAAACGAGAGTAAGAGAGAAAGAAAGGAAAAAATGTTAAGTTGTTGTTATTTGTTATATTTTTCAAATGAAAAGTGAGGAAATCTATTAGAGTAGAAAGGGATGAAACAATGACAGGTGGCTTTTCCACTTTGTCATGCCCCAGAAGGGTACCCTTGACGTAACTAACACTCGAAGACTATTGCTAGCCCCAAGCGAACCACCTAGTCTCATTATATTCACTCAATCAACTCATAAGCAGAAGATGTAAGAAAATAATAAGCTAAATGTGGGCTATCACAATCACTATCATAAGGAATATGAAATACGCAATTCAATAGAAATAAGAAGTGGAAAATAGTAAATCCCGACATCACTATCAACTGTCTATGCCTATGAAGCCTCTGTAACTATCATCTAAGAAGTTACCATGACAGGACATGACTACCACGGTCTAATGAAATAATCTAGAATAAATGAAAAGAAGATAGTATGTCCATCGGAAATAAGATAAGATTCACCAAGCCTATGTGGAAATACGTGAACCTCAACGATTGGGCTGCTAAAGTCCTCTGTCTATAGAATCTACATCATAAAATGATGCAACGCAAAAGGAGCATTAGTACATGGAATGTACTGTATGTAAAACAGGTTGAAGTAAACAGTATATGAAAGTATAACATCTACTCATCAATCACTCATCCTCACTCAGAGTAAAGGACAAAATTCTATCACCTCACTATCCATCAAGACATCATGCGATCACATCAACGTCTGAGTACTATCAACAAGGAAACCTATGTGGGAGTTTCTATAATCGATAATCACCACTTATGAGCCAGTAGTGATACAACTAAGAGATGTCATTGCCACATCTATCCAATACCTTTCCGGGGTAAAGGATGAGTCTGTCGGGGATCCCAAAGAAGTCTGTCAAGTCCTCTGTGGGACAAAAGGAAACATCCACTCTCACGGTCCAATCCTCTCCTATGCTGGCCACATAGTTAATGAGTGTGAGTGAGACTAACTCTTACCCAGTTCAGTGCTAATACCTTTCCTAGAAAACTCAATAAGCTCATAAGTCTATCAAGGTCAGACTATGATACAGCCAACCGCACCCCCCTCCCCTTCAGGCAGAGTCTTTCTCTCATCTATCATTCTATCAATTCTGGAATTTAAATCCTTACATTCAACTCTATCTCATTCTCATTAACCTCAAGAATACTAACTTCATCTACTTCAGCTATCACAGTACTCATCTCAAGACTCAGACCACAACAATCAACACATCCATAAACAGTCAAGGTCTAAGATATCACCCTAAATTCATTATTTTTGTCGTTAACAAGGAAAATTATATAGAACGAACATATAATTAGTCAATAATACATGTAAACAATAATTTAAAATGTGATGAACATCAATTTAAAATAATATATAAGCATTAAAAAAATATATTAAGAACTTCTTTAAAATTCTCAATCCAGAACCTGTCATCTATCAACTACTAATCTAATTTATACATTGGGGCACATGGAAGAACGATTTAATGTTTTTGGGTAGCCTTTACATACCTGGAATTTGAAGATTTTTCAAATCTTTAAAGAATTTGAAGCCTCAAAGGAACCTCTCACCTCTCTGTTCTTCTCCTCTCTCAAAACTCTCATAGAAATTTAGAAAAAATGGATTTTGAAACCCTTTCGTACGAAATAAGTCTTACATATACACTTTAAGAATATGTTGTGAAGGACAAAAATTTCCTTCCCGAAGTTAAAAGAAAAAACATAAGAACTGGACACTGGATGGGGCACGCACCAGTTTATTTTTGTAAACTTTTCAAAAAATCATTTCCCATTGAAAAAAAATTAATGAAATAAAAAAAAAGATAAATGCATTTCCGCGCCCCTGGCGTGTCGCAGAGGGGCATTGATTTGCTATTGTTTCTGGCCCAAAATGGGCATTTCATAATTCGACCCAATTGCTTTTAAATTGGGTCAAAATCATTTTCTGACTGGATTTTCCTCGCTAATCGCAAATGCGGTCTCGGATTTTCCATATGAGCATTGAAAGATGCGTTGTGTGTGTGATGAATTTTAGGGGCATTTTGATAAATTTTGTAGGGTGTTACACATTTGTCCAAGTCCTTTTCCATGCAAGGGGACAAGTGTTCCCTCTTAAAGAAAGTCACAAATACGTTAAATAGATTTTTTCACTTACACTTTTAAGAAATAACTTTTTTGAAATATACAATACACTTATGGTCTCCATCTTCCTCCTTTTCCTTGGCCTCAAAATTTGTGAACCATTTTGTGCAGCTATCTCATTGTAATATGAATGTGCTTGAAGGGTCCAACATCTTTTTCTCCCTTTTTATAGTAAAATTTTGAGCTCTTGGGCTCATTTTATTAGTTAAAGAATAAGAATTGTTATACGAGCCTTATGAAATATAATGAAATAATACTCAAGCCCGAAAATATTTAAAACAACCTATCCACCCAACTTATAAAATATCCAGCATCTAGAACCTTCAGCTAGGTTGACTAGGTGACTTTCATAGTTCATCCTTATCTTTTCCTTCATCCTTAAGTTCTTGCTTTTTCTCCTCCTTCTCTATAATGACTTTCGATCTCCTCTAGAAGTATCTTTTCCTTTTCACCATAACTTAAACAAGAGTAAGTTCCTTTTTCTCCTTCATTCTCAAGAACCAAAGAAATATTTTAGCCTCTTCTTTATTTCATTAGAACCAAGATAGGTAAATAATCAATGTCAATCGAAAATCCAGCCTACTTGAATCAATCCTGTCAGCTATTCCATTCCTATCTTCTTCCTTTCAATTCCTGAAATAGTTATAGAAAGTAGAAATACCAATAAATAAAATTCCTTGCCAATTCCCAATTGATTTATCCTACACAAACCCTAACTCTTCGTTAATTCATCTCTTATTTCAATTCACATCAAAATTCTAACCTAACCGATAATATTGGTTTACCTCAACATCATTTATGTCCCCATATAAAAATAAATACTAAGGTGGATCGGACGGCAAATAACCTTTGTACTAAACATTTAGCGCGTCAATATGGCATTGTATAACATGCATTTATCAACGGGGACAAATGGAGGATAACCATGAAAATTATCGAAATGCCCCTAAAAGGTATTGTTCGTGCAACGCATCTTACAAAGCTCCAATCGAAAATTCGAGATCGTATTTGCGATCAACGCGGAAAATCGAGTCAGAATATGATCTCGACCCGAATTAAGAGCAACCGTGTCGAAAAATAAAATTCCAAAATTTTACAAAAAAGGTAGCAAATCCGCTCCCCTAGAGTGACATGAAAGGGGCGCTCAGATGCACTTGTGGTTTTTTAAAAAAAAATTGACGGGAATTAAATTTTTCAAAAAAGGGAGAAAATGCACTGGTCCACGCCCCTGGCGCGACGCAGACCAGTGCATCAGTTTTTGAAGTTTTTCATAAGGGTATTTTAGATATTCCCAACCCATTTTTAAAAGTAAAAATGTGTTTTAAAGGTCATTTTTCGCGAAAAGGGTTCAAAAACCCATTATTTCAAAGCTTTCAACAAGAATTCTAAGAGAGGAAAAGAGCAGATTGTTGACGGTTTCATCATTCCAATGTAAATTCTTGAAGGAAAGGTAGAAACTTGTCATCCCAGGTAAATATAGACTACCTAGAACATGAAATTGTTCTTCCATGTTCCCAAAGTGTAGATTAAGTTATAAATTATGAGTTGATAGGTCTTGAGTTTA
>JAABOM020039266.1:0-16660 GCA_011800125.2 Solanum clarkiae
AAGAACAATGCATAAACGGGATAAATGTAATAGAACCAAGACAGATCATAGACCTTCTAGAAATGGACCATAAAGAACATATAAGACCATGTGAGCTACTACATGGAATCCAGCATAACCTACTATGTTGGCCCTCGGAGACCATATGCCACGTAGAGCTCTGTCACTTCGTATGCATTATCATATTGCATAATTGGCCTGCGTGGATCCACTAGCCTAGCCTACAACGGCTCCAAAGGTAGTGTCTAGTTAATGGGAAAAAGTGTCATGACCCGCCTATCTTTCATAAAAAGAAGAAAGAATCTAGAGTCAAGGAGAACAAACTAACATCTTGGAGAGGTTTCCGGAAGACTCTAGAACACTGTGGATAGCCCTTGAAGCTCCTTAGAAGACTCTAGAAAGTTGTAGGAAAGTCTTGAGAAGACTCGGAAAAATCTAGAATAATGGAGTCAAGTGTAGGAAGCACTTAGAAGACTCTAGAATTGTGTAGAGATGGCTCTAGACTTGTAGAGAAGATTCTAGATAGGGACTAAAATATAAATAACTTAGGAACTTGTAAGTAAATATTATTTACACATAAGCCCCTTAGGAGTAGTATAAATAGAGGAGCCACCCATTTGTACAAACCATCCTGAAATTATAAGGCAATCTTCCAAAGTAATATATAAGTCTAGATGATGTTCACGCTCTAATAAGAAAGTGGTCGTTGTAGGGTCGAATCCACAGGAAATACAGGTCTTGACTACAAGACTTCACTACTAATCATTTCAAGTATTTATAACTACAATCGCTAAATGGGGGGGAGGTTGTGATTCAAAAACAAAGTAAAATAAACACTAAACTATGATGCAAGAAAACGCTCAATTTTAGGGACAACTTGGGAATGTGTTTCCCATGGTTCGTTGACTCGATTACCCTAGATAACATAACTACAATTGGAGATTTGCATGCAGGATGGTAACTTAGGTTCTTCCAGCCCTCTGGTGAATGTGAAGGACAAATTTCACCATGGCGCTTAGTCGGCCACTATGGCATGCCAACTAACCGTTACCTATTTTCCCACTCAACCTCCCCTTATCAGGTTTGGTTGATTAGATAAGAACACATCAATCGAATCTTGTCATCTACTTCCCTTTTCCTATTTGTCACTACCTTGGTCGGGACCATGATAGTAGGCAGGGTTTGGTGTTGGCCACCATCAAACAACAATTATAATGAAGAGAAATAGACAATACATGCAAAACCCCAATTATAGAGATGCAATAAACCTAGGTTATTTCAAGTCAACTACCTATAGTTCCCACAACCCCAAGTTGTGGGTGCTTAGCTACTCATGACTAACGCAAAACAAATAAGAATGCAAATATAAGACATAGTTGAGAGTTTTACCAAGAACAATGAAGAGTGTATACACCACAAGTTGCAAACCCAAAGCTTGATAGATTGACAAAGCGCATAAAGCAAGATATGCAATACCAAAATGGGTTTTCCAAAAGAAAATGATAAACCAAACTAAGAACCCTAAAATATTCTTGAGAGAATATTCAAAGGCAAATTCCTAAGTCTACAATTTCTGATATCTAATATGAAATGAAACCCTAAGTTAATGTATTTATAGTGTGTACAAATAAACCCTAAAAAGTCTACAGAAAAGATAGCTGGCAGCTGGTATGCCTTGCAGGTATGACTCGTATGTCAAATCAAGGTCTTGTATCAAGATCTTGGCATCTTAGACTCAGCTAGTACAACCCACTGCTATGAGTTGTTCCTTGGGGTACGACTCGTATGTTCCTTTCTTAGTCTAGGCCTCCAATTTTTGGTCCAACATTTTTGGCTCTCTGATTCCTGCTATGAGTCCACCCATACGAGTCATAGTGAGACTTATGACAGTAGGCTGGCCTCATAAGGGTGACCTCCACGCAGCAAATTTTCTGATTTTTGGTCTTTGTTTCTTGCTATGACTCACCCTATGACTCGAAGCTTGGAATACGAGTCATAGGTGAGCTCGTATGTCCTATGCTTTAGTAAATTCTGCACTTTCTCTTCAAAATCATGCCAACCTAACTTTTCTGTAAGAACAACATAAAAAACACATAAAAACTAGAAAAAGTCACATTAAGAACTCACAAAATCCCTTGTTTTAGGTATCATATGTGTTGTATTTTGACAACACATCAACACCCTCAACTTGGAATTGTTGTTTGTCCTCAAGCGATGACTCAATCTACGCAAACAAAGAGAAATACATAGAAGCTATACTAATGGCATATACGTCAACTCCTCTGATTTGGGTACCAAACTACCATTTTCAAAATGAGATTGCAAGGTCAATCAGCAAACAAGAAAACAATGACATACCTGGCAATCCAACTATGACAAGCTAAGGAGCATCAACTGTCCACAATCACTGGTACAGTCATATTCTACTCAAGTAGTGCAAATACCCTCACAGAAAGAAGTCCCTCATACTCACTTAAAAAGCATTTTAGAATTGAGTGACTTTGGAAGCATTCTCACTCTCACAATTGAAATTCATGCACAATGACTGACACCCATAAGCTTTCCCCTATACTCATCTTTCGGTTTGGTGATAAAATGGATTTGGATCACTTTAGGACTTAAGAGCTTGTAACTTAGGTTTAGGGAGCTTTGGTACGACATTTTAGGCAAGTATGACTAAAAGCTATCCTTAACAATGCTTACTAACACTTTTACCTTCATAACCCATCCATTTTCACTAAGTCCACCCTTATTCCACCAATTCAAGCTTTTCCCGAGTGTTTTCTTTCTCTTTTTCAGCAATGCCTCAATTTCGAACTCATTTTTGCAAATCTTTTCGACTCAAGGCACTTTTCTCTTCTTTTTCTTCACTAGGCTCATGATTATCCATTTCTTTCTTTCCTCCCCAACTAACTACCTTATTTTTTTACTTTACCACAATAAAGGCTACCCTCAACTTAGGCTTTTAGCTTAAGGTGAAGTACACAATATCTATGCCTCAAACCAGGGCCACCAATGCAGCCACCCTCAACTTAGGCTTTTAACCTCAATTAAGGTTCACATGTTTAAGGATAGACGAGGCCCAATATCAAGGTATTTCATCAAACAATGTTAAGTTAGCAAGGTGTCAAGAAAGAATGAGTACATGAGAGGCTAAACATTTTGAACAAGGGATTCACTAGTTCATTTGGTAGGTCATCTAGGCAACAGTAGGCTCACTAACAGAACCAAGGCCTAAGATCCCTTTCAAATCAACCAAATCACCAAACCAATCTTAGAGTACTAAGGCAAATTCTGAGTCCATACATGATGCATAAATGCATTAAAATAATCTCACAACACACATAGCATTGCACACACAATCAAGTATAGACTCATAGGTCATGCTTCTAGCCTCATCTTACCTTCACAATATCAGAACAAACATTGTTGGATACTCAAAATATATGACTGCATCAACAACCATAATCCAAAAAAATTTTAGGGTACCTAATTTTTTTTATCAAAATTTAAAGAACATTTAAAAGCTATGTATATGCGAACAGATAACATCACTATGTATCTACAAACTATCTACACTACCTAAAACATGTCGGTTCAACAGAAAATTAAATATCCACAAAGAAAAAGAAACACGATAAGGAAACCTTGGGATCAAAAATAGGGGAAGTTATGGACTTGAGGCTACTCAGACTTCACCTTAATCCATAACTTCCCACACCCCACCAAAATAGGAATACTTTTTCCTCAAAGTAAAAACACATACTAAGGCAAACATAACAAAAACATAGACTTAGATATATATACAATAAAAACCAACATTTAAAAATGAATATCCAAAACCAAAATAAAAACATTATCCAACATAAAACATTTAGAAACCAATATCAAAATAATATTGTCTAACAAGAGAACAGAATAGCCATAAATAAAAGTAAGAACTAGAATCAAAAAAGGTCAAACATCATGGTGCTCAAGCATCGGTATTAGGCTGGTCTGTGGAGTCCAATGTCAACATCTCCTCCTCAGCAGGCTAGGCTGCAGTTGTACCCAAGCTACCCTCTCCATGTGGGGTGTGTTGCTCTCTATCTCTTTGAATAGCCGCCAAAAGTAGCGACTCATGCATCACTTCCTCTGGTATGGGCTCCTCCCCAGGTCTCGGCCTCTTCTGAGTTGGCTCTAGCTCAGCATCATACTGAAGAGGCCTCTTCCCACGGACGTCCATACAGTCAATGAGCCAATCAAATGCCTCGTCACCTGCAGTGCCACCACTAGGACTGTAACAGGGGTTGGCAACATCTGCAATAAGTCGACCTTAAACTTGGCCAACTCCTCAGTTACAGCACTCGTGCGGCTGGGCGTAGCTCCTACAACCCTTCTATGGACTCTGGCCTCAAATGCATTAACTTAGGCATCCATCGCTTGAACTCTCTCATCAACTAAATCTCGAGCGAATTCCTTCATCCTCTCCTCGAAGTCTCGAATAGTCTGAATAACCCATGGTCAGACTTTGCTGACAATACATGTAGCTTAAGCTCTAACGCAGCCACTCTGCTTAATAATCCCTGAATAGCAAAGCAGACATGAGATAATCAACCTGTAAAGTGGATGTCGCTGGTGCTGGAGTATTGGAGGCTAGTGTGGACTCGATCTCAACCGCTGGCATAGGCTCTACAGTAGCCGGAGTAGTGCCGATAGTAGCTAGAGTGAACCTGAAATCTGAGGCTCTACCGGGAATGGCTCTGGCATAGAAGATAGGATAGCTCTCTATAGGGCTATTGGGTTCTCGTCAGCCTTAATTAGGCTATGGTCCATCATACGCAAAGGCTCTACATGATGGTCCAAGTGGAGAGACACCAGCATACCAGCTTCCTTGCATAACCTATGAATCAGAACGGGAAATAGTAGTGCTTGCTGAGTGCGAATTGCTCACTCGTGGATCTTCTCTGCATAACTCGAGCCCAATCAATTTTATACCGAGCCAAAATGCTAGTCCACAACCCGGCCCTTTCTAATGTGATCACATTATCTATAAATATGGGCCTGATGCACCAGTAGATAATAAACCACAAAACTTTTGCCCTGAATGAGAGATGGGCCTTCAGAATATGCTTAGCATGGTTCGTAACCCATATCAGCTCCACATATTCTTCTCAAATTTGGCTAGCTATCCACCTGAGGAGCTTTGTTCTCAGCCCGATATCATTTTTATTAACTGTCTTTCTCAGGTCTGCCATCCTTCATACTCCATTGTGGAATGTGGCATTCTGTAAATTGGCTCAAATTGCACCCTCCGAATGGTTTCTTCTGAGATGTCAATGACCTCTCCTCCAACCAGGACTTCACTAAATCATGGATGCTTAATGGGATTCTTTAGCCTTGGAAGATTCCTGCGTACAGTAGCATAGTAAGAAGCATAGAATTCTCAGACCACATAGGGGGCGTACTTTTCCAACACTTGTAATAGCCATCCTAGCCCATGGAGTTTAATATCAGCTTCTAACCCCGGCACACCTTTCAGCCCTGAGTCTTTTAACCTTTATTCTTCATGAAATCTCTGCACCGACCTCCCTCGACTTTTAGGCTCCAGTCCCTTGTCATAGATTTCTTTCATCGCAGGGACACACCACCATGTGCTTTTGGCAGTCTATGGAGGTGATAGTGTAGGTAGGATCAACTAGTTGTGGGGGAGAAGTCTCTTCTGGTGGAGCTTGAGATAATTCAAGAGAACTAAGCTTAGAAAGGGAAGCATCATCATCTGACCCATATTCGTCACCCTCCTTTTCAGACAGGGACGGGCTATCCACTTCCATTGGAACCCTGGTTGATTGTGATCGTGTCAGGGGCACGTTAGCTTCAGGGTCAGGATGTACATTCGTCTACTCAATTGATTGATCATCATCTGAGGATTTATCTCTCAACCGGTGACCTGAAACATAAGTAGCACCCCTTCGACCTGTTGGAGACATTTATCTCTGAAAAATTGGCAACATATCAAAGGATGAGTCCTATGATGTTTTATTCCAATCAAACAAGTAACAAATGAAACAATCAAACAAGAAACAACGAGATTACTTAAGTAAAACAGTTGAACCAGGTGCAGGGTCACTGGTACCAGGTGATAGAATGACTCATAGGATGACCCATGAGTCGTACTGCAACCTCATTGAACTAACACAATAGATAGAAATGCATTCTGGAATCAGTTACGAGACATAGGTACGACTTGTAGGGTAACTTATGAGTCATATTCTGGGCTCGTATCTCATTCCAGAATCGTGTTGAAAATGTTAAGACACCATAGATAATTGTTGCCTTTTACGAAGGGCCACTACAACTCGTAGGGAGACCTATGACTCGTAGTGAGTCCTCGTAGCAGAAAACAGAGAGCACCATGGGTGTCTCTAACTTTTCCACAAAGACCAACAACTAACCAGAAAGCATCAGGGGTCACAAAAACAAAGACATAGGCAACATTGTAGTAAACCTAAACACTGTTCATTACCAATTATATCAAAAAAAAATTATATAAATCCTTCCCTCTTTTTTCAAAACACTTTAATATTGAAAACAAGAAAGCACATTCAAGAGATACATCAAGTTTATGCATGAGTAATTTGCCTTAATAGAATTATAACATCCCTCAACCCAACAAATTCAACCCCACATGTTCTTCACAAGATATTGACCCATAAAATACGAAACAAAAGCACATGGCCATAATAACCGACATCAAAGTCACCTAATAAGGATAGAAGTCAAGAATCGACTCTTTACAGGGATATAGACAGTTATACATCACATTCTTCCTACTACTACAATCTTTTTGACAGTTTTCCTAATCATAATCATAAAACATTCATTCAACCACCCATAACACAAGGCTATTTCAGAGATATACCAAACTTAACAACGAGAACTTACCAGTTGAATGGATGAATGAATGATGAGAAGAAGAAAAAGTAGATCGAGTTCTTGGTGCCAAATTCACTTATTGGGGAATGCTAGTGGAGGGATAATTTAGGGGATGAATGAAATAGCGAAAAGTGAGGTTAGAAGAGTTATAAGGTGAAAAGAACCGTTTCATGAAGGGACATAAAGAGCCAAATGACGTTACTTTTTCAATATTCAAAATGGGTCACCTTTTAAAATTCTGCAGATTGGGTCTACGAGACCCCGAATACGAGTCGTAGGACATGATATGACTCATAGATCCCGATCTCGTAGCAAACCTAACACTTGAGAAACTCTTGATTTCATACCTGGGTGCTACGACCCCTAATTACGACTAGTGAGGGACCCTACGAATCGTAAGGTTCACTCGTAGTGCATATGCCAACCTTTGATGCTTACTGCTCCCCTCTATGAGGCATGACTACGAGTTGTAGCATTTACTATGAGTCATAGGCCTGCTCGTAGAGGTTGCTCTAAGCATAATTTCCTCTACTCTTCAGTTCCTGATTTGTTCTTGTAACCTATTACTTACAATACACCTGGATGCAAATTGGTTCAACTGGTTCAAAATCTTAAAAATCACAATAAGATATTAAACTACCATCCAAGAAGTTAAGTGAAAATGTCTTAAAATAAACCAAAACACAAAAGATGCTTAGGTTGCCTCCCAAGAAGCACCTTGTATAACATCATGGCTCGACCATACCATCATGGATAATCATACTTCTCCAGGAGTCTCATTGCTTCTCCACTTACTCTTCCTTTGCTCATCCTGCACCTCCTTAAGCTTCTCAGCAAGCTGTTCCATCTTGTCTCCAAGCCTTTGCATTGATATATTTGTTGTTCCACTTTGTAGTTACCTTTGAGAACATCAAACTTTATCTCTAGTACAATCTTATCTTGCTCATTGGCTTTGGTTAGGACTTGTTCGAACAAGCGCTCAATCCTTGTCAGCTTCTCAGCGAAGCACTACTGGTGGGGAAACCTTAGCCAATTTGGCACACTCTCTCTATTGGGATTGCTTGGGGCTCCCCTCAATACACTGGTGGATGGTCTTGCCTTTCCTGTAAGGGGTTGGTAGATTTCAGCCACTACGGGTAATTTGTCCATATACTCAACAATCTCCATAAATGGTCGCCTTAGGAATGCCCAACAGTCGCCTCTAAACAATGCATCAGCATGTCACTGTTGTTCGGATGTCAGTACCGAATAGAAACTTGATAGCAACACATCATCAGAGAGACCCTGGTCTTGCTTATGCCCCAGGAATTTCTTGTACCTCTCCCAAACTGCTCCAAGTGTCCCGCCAGGCACCCGCTTAAAGTTACAAATGTTGTCCGGAATTTCCTGTTTGTTGGGCCTTTACAGAAATGCATGAGGAAAACCCTTGGCACTTCTCCCTAATTTGAGCAAATATCTGGTGGGAGTATTGACCACCATTCTACTGCATCAGTTCTTAAAGTCATGGGAAAGGTTTGAAGAGCCATGGCATCCCAAGCAAGATCCCTCGTCCCAAGCACTCCCCTAAGAGTTGAAGTGAAATATTGCAGCTGAGTTTGGGGGTTTCCCGACTCTTGCCCATAAAAGAGGACATGTCTTTGCAATGTTTCCAACAGGTCACTAGTAATGTAGAGATTCTTTCTGACACGGTGCAGATAGACCTATGAAGAAGATTGAGCAACAAAAACAACAAGAGTAAAAGTAAAATACAGGAGACTATAGAAATTTATACTAGAAGTAACTAATAATGAATTCAACTCAAAGCCTAGCCATATTCCCGACAACAGCACCACAATTACTGATGATGTTCATGCTCCAATAAGAAAGCGGTCTCTGTCAGCAATTAACCTTACCGAAGGTTAGGGTCGAATCCAAAGGGAATACAGGGCTTGACTATAAGACTTCACTACTGATCATTTCAAGTATTTATAACTACAATCTCTAAATGGGGGGGGAGGGTTCTGATTCAAAAACAAAGTAAAATAAACACTAAACTATGATGCCAGAAAACACTTAATTTTAGGGACAACTTGGGAATTGTGTTCCCCATGGTTCATTGACTCGATTACCCTAGATAACATAACTATAATTAGAGATTCGCATGTAGGATGGTAACTTAGGTTCTTCCAGCCCTCTTGTGAAGGTGAAGGTCGAATTTCACCATGGCCCTTGGTCGGCCACCATGGCGTGCCAACTAACTGTTACTTATTGTCCCAGTCAATCTCCACTTGGTCAGGTTTGGTTGAATAGATGCAAACATATCAATCCTATCCGGTCATCTACTTTCCTTTTCCTATCTATTACTACCTTAGTCAGGATCGTGATAGTAGGCGGGGTTTGGTTTTGGCCACCACCAAACAACAATCATAATGAAGGTAAATAGACAATACATGCAATACCCCAATCATACCGATGTAATAAACCTAGGTTATTTCAAGTCAACTACCCATAGTTCCCACAACCCCAAATTGTGGGTACTTAGCTACTCATGGCTAAGGCAAAACAAACAAGAATGCAAATACAAGACATAGTTGAGAGTTTTACCAAGAATAATGAAAACTCTAGACACCACAAGTTGCAAACCCAAAGCCTGATAGATTGACAAAGTGTACAAAGCAAGATTTGCAATCCCAAAATGGGTTTTCCAAAAGAAGACAATAAACTAAACTAAAAACCCTAAAATATCCTTGAGAGAATATTCGAAGGCAAATTCCTAAGTCTACAATGTCTGATATCTGATATGAAATGAAATCCTAACTAAATGTATTTATAGTGTGTACAAGTAAACCCTAAAAAGTCTACAAAAAAATTAGTTGGCAGCTGGTATGCCTCGCAGGTACAACTCGTAGGGTGACCTACAACTCCTAATCGGGGTCTCGTATCAAGATCTTAGAATCTCGGACTCAACTGGTATGACCCACTGCTACGAGTCGTTACTTGGGCTACGACTCATATGTTTCTCTCATATTTTAGGCCTCCAGTTTATGGTCCAACATTTTTGGCTCTTTGATTCCTGCTACGAGTCCACCTATACGAGTCATAGTGAGACTTATGATCCTTGTAGGAGTGACCTCCAGTTAGCAGATTTTCTTATTTTTGGTCTGTATTTCTTGCTACGACTTACCCTACGACTCGTAACTTGGGCTATGACTCGTAACTTGGGCTATGACTCGTAGCTTGGGCTACAACTCATAGGTGAGCTAGTATGTCCTATGCTTCAGCAAAATCCAAACTTTTTCTTTAAAATCATGCCAACCTAACTTTTCTGCAAGAACAACACAAAAACACATAAAAACCATAAAAAGTCGCATTAAGAACTCACAAAATCCCTTGTTTTAGTCATCAGATGTGTTGTATTTTGACAGCACTCAAGTCTTCTTTCAAAAGCTCAATTGTCTTCTTAATCTAGCGTTCATTTAATCATAGAGTTCAAAAGGCCTACTTGTATTTGCAAGATTGTGAAAGATTCATAAGCAAATTGACAAGTGCCACATAGAAGTCTTAGTCGAAGTCTAAGTCCATGACAGAGTGGCATCAAAGCAGGTTCATACTAATGGAAGCATAGCAAGTGAAGGATACATTAACTCTACCACATCGCCAACGTTAGGCTGGATGTTGGTAAGAAATGCAAGCGTAAGAAAAGCTCTAAGAGAATTGAGGAGGTGTCGGTTAGAACAACACCAAGCGAGGCCATAACAACCTATACACTCTCATCCGCTGAGTTGTATGATGATGAATAAGGAGAAGAACCCGCCAACATCATGCTCGATATAGGATGGGTTGTAAAGGTGGATGATGCTAGACAAGTAGTAGAGTTCTTGGGTAAGTGGTTGAATTAGATCGATGCCAAGTTCCAGACCTTAGAGGACTTCACCTTTGAGAACAATGATAACATCCAGAAAGAGTTGCGTGGACGTCAGGTAGCCGAGTATGAGCTGAGAGAGACCATCACTTTCTTAGAGTATCGGATCATGGAGAAACCGAGAAAAATAAAGGACATGAGCACCACCATGGAGGCTATAAGTGCAAGGATGAGGGCACTTGAGGAAGGCATGGCTAAGGGGAGATGCATAGGGATTGTTGGAGAAAGAGAGGCTAAGATTAAGGCTCCCAAGCCACCTATCTTCAAAGGAGTCCATGACGCGCAAGAGGTGGAGAACCTTTTGTGGAACTTGGAGAATTACTTTAAGTGTAACAAAGTAAGGAGCAATGAGACAAAGATCAACACACTGTGTTGTACCTAACGGAGATGGCCATGTTATGGTGGAAACATAAGGAGTCAGAGATAGGAGAAGGGCCTATGCACCATCAATACATGGGAGTAGTTCAAGAGTGAGCTCAAGAAGGACTTCTTCCCAAACAACGTCATCTATGAGGCGAAGCGAAGGTTTAGGGAACTTAAGCAGAGGGGCAGCATAAGGGCCTACGAGAAAGAGTTTACTATGCTTATGCTCTAGATCCCCAACCTCAAGAATGATGATATGATGTACCACTTCATGGACGGCCTACAGAATTTGGCCAGGATAGATCTGGAACATCGATAAGTTAGGACATTGACAAGGCCATCACACAAGCGAAGGCTTTGACGGACTCTCGGCATGAAATGAGAGATAGAGAATGAGAAGAAGACTCAGAAGGTAGTCATGACCAAGGTAGGGGAGATGATAGCAAATCAAGGGTTGGCATCCATATCCCAAGCATCATGACACAAATAGGCCTGATAACAGGATGTTCGAGCGACAAAGTGGTGTAGAGGGAAAGGCACAACCCGAGAAGGAATTTAAGTGTTATATATGTGGGGGCCTCATAGCTACAAGAAGTGCCCCGAACTGAAGAGCCTTGGTACCATACTGTGGGAACAGAAGGATCAGAAGGCACAGAAGAGGAAGCTGAATCAGGGGAAGATTCAGACACGACCCAGATAGGCGTGATTGGGCTAAGCAGAGCTATCACACGGCAACCAGAGAAGCCAAAGGAGTATAGCGCGTAGTAAGTAGATATTACAATCAATGGGCGACCTGCTTGTGCTATGGTCGACATAGGTGCAGAGGCTAACATCGTGACTAAGTATACGGTAACCAAGTTCGGGCTTTAATTTAACCCAAGTAATGCGCAACTTAGGACGGTCAATATGCCAATGACTCTTGTGTGTGGAGTCGCTTAGGGAGTCAACATTGTGTTGGGCAAGTGGCATGGTAAGACTGACTTCCATGTCACAAAAGGTATATCTATTTGACATCATCCTTGGGCAAAAATATTTTTGAAAGTTCCATGTTATGATTGACCCCTACTTCCAACAACTCGTGATCATAGAGCAAGGAGGTTCTTGCATGGTGCCTTTAGTAAAGATACCTAAGTCAGAGAGGCAAACTCAATTGTCAGCCTTGCAACATGTGGAGGGGTTCTAGGATAAAAAGCCATTGCCATGTTCCACGTACACCAAGAGGAGAACTCATTGGAAGAGAAGCCATCGAATGAAGCCAAGTGGGAATAGGGCCAGCCAAGCATTACTAGTTCTCCTGGGTGGTGAAAGGGGCAAACTCTGGCAGAGACCACACATGGATGATATAGAGGTATGTAGCAATCCAAAGGTGGAAACTGGGAGTTAGAGAGGAGTAGGGGAGTTCCTCCTATAGCATGTGTTGAGGACGTCGCAACACCAGGTAGGGGAGAGTGTCGCAACCCACTTGTCTTCCATAAAAATAATAAGGAATGTAGAGTCAAGGAAAAGAAACTAGAATGTTAGAGAGGTTTATGAAAGACTCAGAATATTGTATATAGCCCTTGAAGCTCCTTAGAAGACTCTAGAGAGTTGTAGGAAAGTCTTGAGAAGACTTGGAAAAATCTAGAATAATGGGGTCAAGTGTAGGAAGCACTTAGAAGACTCTAGAATTGTGTAGAGATGGCTTGTAGTCTTTAGTTCTCTCTAGACTTGTATAGAAGATTCTAGAGAGGGGAATAAATTATAAATAACATAGAAACTTGTAAGTAAATTTTATTTGCACATAAGCCCCTTAGGAGTAGTAGAAATAGAGGGGCCATTCATTTGTACAAACAATCTCAAAATCATAAGGCAATCTTCCAAAGCAATATATAAGTCTTCTTTCTAAAGCTCTCTTGTCTTCTTAATCTAGGATTCCCATAGCGATCGAGTTAAAAAGGCTTACTTGTATTTGCAAGATCACGAAAGATTCATGAGCAAATTGACAAGTGATGCATGAAAGTCTTAGTCAAAGTCTAAGTCCATGACAAAAGGGTTTCTTCTAGGGTTGCATTGCAAAAACCCACCTTGATTCGTCATTCGGTGCTAAGTCCTCCCACAAAATTCTTTTTAGCATAAACTTAGTCAAATCATGACACTTAGAATTATAAGTAGCAGTCTCAAGAGTATCTCAAACTTTAGGAACCACCAAGTGAGAATTGCCCTTTCATCTTAGGGACCTTCATAAACATCTTTTAGGGCATTGTTAACATGTTTATATCTATAGAAAAATCATCACTTTAAAATCTTTCTTTCATGGCCTGACCTTGATCGTGTATCATGCAAGACTTGACTTGAAACTTAGTGGGCTTAGTCATAAATTGAAAAATTTATAAATCATGTGTGAGATGCATGAATAAAGGAAATCATGTTTATTCAAAACATGCAAAAAATGGCCCACACTTCATCATTCAAACTCACATCAGTGGGGTCATCACTATCAATTTAAGACACATGTAAATAACTAGTAGAACATCATATGGTAACATTGGTAATATTTAGGAACATAAAACATCATGAAATCATCATTAACATGCATCATAATAGTAAGGAACTTAAGAAAAGGTAAAAATATTTATGTAGGATTTTGTGGGTGAAAGGAGACCCACAAATCAACTCGCATACCTTAGTTGTAATCTAGGAAGAAGGAACTTTAAGCCTTTGGAAAGAACTTGGAAACCCTAGCCTCCTTAGCTTGTTCCTGTCTTCTATAGAGAATACTGCTTAAGGAAATTTTTAGGAATATGGAAGAACGAAAGGAATGGGGGAATTCTTAGGGTTTAAGGTCTAATTAAGGGCATTAGGAGTCCTAAAAATGACACAGTTTAGGCTTAGGATTGGCAAAAAGGATATAATTTTTCTTCATTAAAACTGCTGGATAAGAACCATAAGACCTCGATTACGGACCATGGATGGAACCACGAGTCGTGGTTCTCATCATCCTTGTTGGCATCGAATTTTTACCTTCCAAAATATAAATTATGTATCGAGCTTCATTAATATTTTAAATTTAAAATAATTGTCTTTGAAAATTCAAAAAATATATATGTTTTATGTTATTTTGGTGTCGATCTTTTAATTGTTAATATATAATTACATACTTTTCATGTATTTTATACTTACATATTCTAATTGTTACTTTTCATAATTATTCAAAAATCACTCCAAATGATTTCATTTTGTTTTTATCATTATACTAGTATAATTATAAATTATTTTTGAGTTAATTATTTCACTTTTTAAATTTAATAAACTTTTTAATTAATTTTACATTAATTCGTCTTGTGACCGAATTAGTCACTAATTCAATTCGGCTACCTTTTAAACTCTAAATTGATCAAATTTGCAATAAGTTTCAATCCCTTATTTTTCAACCAAAAAACTCCCTAACCTAGCCCAATTTCTTTTTAAAAATAAAAATCAACCCAGATATTATACATATATAATCCATGTTTCCATATTACATATGTATTACTCCTAAATGTCATCCCCATGTGCTGTCTTTTCTCTTTTCACGCCTCTGTTTCCCTAAACCAACCCACGCGTCTTCATCATCTGGCAAAACCCTGTAACCCAACAGAAGCTTCAACAAAATCGTCGACACCAGGATCCAATAACTAGCAAAAAGACAATTTGCTCAACAACCCATTGTCCTTGAGCATCCATGCATCAAAATATCCCTCAATTATTCGTCCTTGCCCTTAATCGGATAGGCGAAATTGAGTCAAAATTGATTCGTTTCTCTACTGATTCACGGTTGTTTGAACCTTGGAGATTCAAACTTGGAATATCCCTGGGAGATTCCTCCAATTTCTCCCCCCAAAATGCTTAATTTTCTTGCCTGTATAAACTTGGTTGTGCTACTAAATTAGGGACTTTTTTTGGTCAGCTTACACTCTTAGAAACACAAAATTTATACTGCTCTTTTAAAATTCTAGAACTCAAAAGCAAATCAGAAAGGATAAATTTTCATTCTTCTGATCTGCAAGCTTGTAGTAGCCGAGGTGGATAACTATTTTCGAGCTTATCATCATAGTTTGATGCTTCAGAAAAGGTAAAATCTTGAAACGACCCAAAAAAAGTGCCCAAAAATATGCCTCGGAATTGCCTATAATCATAATTTCCATATATCTAAAAACTCGAGCGTGATATAGAAAATCTGACTTCATAATCTTGTTTAGGGGACAAAATTGAATGGAAAATGGGTCTAACCCCGATTTTAGAGAAACCATATCAAAAGTTGAAATTCCAAAAATTTGGAATTCCAGTGTTGACCCATCACGGACCAGTGTTATTTTGTGCCTTTTTTTCAAAGGCTTTTGGGTCTTGGTCCTAAGCCTTCCCATGCGTAAAAATACTTATACTTAGCCATATTTTACCCTCATATCATATAAGACATTCCCCAATACTCTCTCAAATACTTAGATAAATATTTCACTCAAAATTCAAGTGGCAAACCTCATTCCAGATCGTAAGGTAATCACTCAAGCTTCAAGTTCTCATATCAATCTTTATCGAGCAATTCTCCAAAGCTAAGGTATGTGGGTTTCAACAATTGGGTCCTTCCATCCATTGTGCCCAAGCTTCCTTTTTACATAAATTTCATGTTTTCAAGTTGATTTACTTATGGGTCTTATTTAATATGAATTTGACTATGAACTATGTTGAGGTTTCATTAAAGTGTGATTGTGCATGTTTTGAGCTATAAATCTTTGATCTATCTTGAGATTTGATGAAGAGTTTTAATGTATATTGCATGATGATATTACCTAGTATTGATGGATTAATTTACTTCAAGTTTACTTGCATGATTTCACTCTTGAATTGTATGATTTTATACTAGCATTGGACATCCACCAAGTGTTTGGTGAAATGTTCGGTTAATGTATCTTGTGTTATTGAAGGCCTAATGTTTGGCATATGAGTTAAGTGACTTCAGGATGATGAAAAGATGGTATTTATGTGATGATTTCATGAAATGTATCTATAATATTGTGAGTTGACCATAACCAATTGAGGGGTTGATACCTCAATCACCACAAATGGGGGTGGTAAGCCATCAACCAATTGAGGGGTTGATACCTCAATCATTTCCAGTGAAGGGTGGTCTTGTTCGACAACCAATTGAGGGGTTGGTACCTCAATCACTTTCGATGGAGGGTGGTCATGTCCATCAACCAATTGAGGGCTTGATTCCTCAGTCACTTCTAAGAGGTGGTCTACTTTGGATTCCAAGTAGTAAGTTTCTTGGTCTATGATGATGGTCTCTTCCTTCACATGTAATATGTCCTATCTAAGCATGTTTTACTTCAAGTATCATTCATACATGTCATATTCTTATTATGTTATCCAATACTTATGATATTGTATTTTGACTATGTTGTCTATCTCTTGTTGCATTGCATCCTACATACTTAGTACATTCAAATGTACTAACGCATACTC
>JAABOM020039287.1:0-16658 GCA_011800125.2 Solanum clarkiae
TATACACACTCGAACCTTACACTAACATGCATGAGATGGGCCAAATAGTCACCCCCTCACCTTACAGTATAATCTTTTCGGAGAGTGTTACTAATATCCCTACCTTACGACATAGTCTTTTTGATAGGTAATATAAGATCTCCCCTACTTTACGATATAATCTTTTAGGTAGGAGCCGTAAATTATTCTACCTTATGGAATGGCCTTTTCGGTAGGTATTATAGAGTGCCCTCACCTTATGATATAATCTTTAGGGCAGGAGTCATGATTTATTGTACCTTACGGCATGACCTTTTTGGTAGGTGTTATAAGATATCCTTACCTTATGATATAATCTTTTCGGTAGGAGCCATAATTTATTCTACCTTATGGCATGGCCTTTTCGGCAGGTAAAATGAGATGTCTTTACCTTATAATATAATCTTTTCGATAGGAGTCATGAAAATAGCTCATCAAACCATCACGTTCAAGTATCAAGAAAAGGACTTCACATTTCCAAGAACATAACAAAACATATGAGCCCAATAATTCACTTGCAACGTCATAGGTACTTTATGAATTTAATACATGCTTGGAAGCCCTTAATCATCATGAAGTCATTTGACTTATAAATCATGTAATAGTTCATCAATAACTTGAGAATTCTTATCATGTCATTTTATCAAAAACTTGGTGGGTTTATAAAGTTTATTCAAAATCATGTAATTCAAGAGTGAAATAATATGAGAAAAACTCAACGGAAATTAACCCACCAACATATAATAAAACCCTCATGTGGGGTACCTTGAAATCCATCATCAAATCTCATAATAGATCATAGTTTCATAGCTCAAAACATGCATAGTCTCAATAGGCAAAACCAATTCATAATATAAGCTTGAAATAGATAATCATGCATAATCAATCAACATTTCATAAAACCTAACATAATTTATATTCATAATCTATAATAAGAGATACTCATAGATGATAAAACTTGAAAACATGCAATTTTCATAAAAAGGAAGATTGAACTTCAAGGGTGAAAGGACTCAATAGATGAAACTCACATACCTCAAACTTGGGTTTTCTTGAGATGAGCTTGAAGAGATTTGAAGTGAATCCATGAGTTCCAAAGTTGAGCTTGAAATCTTTGAATTTGGTATGAGATATTTGGTTAAGTCTTGGAGAGGTTTTTGTGAGGGTTTTGAGTGATATAAGTAGAGTTGTAAAAATAGGCTTGGCCCGTGAGGTCGGCCCAACCCAACCCTTGAATCAAATGGGGTTGGGATAAATTCAGCCCATTTATGAACGAGGCTTTTTAACCCGTCCTAATTTGGCTCGCTGGCCTCATAGGCTCAACCCGCGAGTCTCAGAGGCCAACTCGTAGCCCGCGAATTTTAAAACTTGTTATTATATATTTAGTTAATTTTTAAGTAGTATTCTATTTATTAAAATTATGGATAACTTTTACAAGTTATTATCCCATTAGATTTCTAATATTAGTCCATTAGCATTTTGTTAAGTTTTTGGACTGACTTGTGTAGTTGTGTTGTTGAAAATTTTTAAACCAACTAGTTATAATTTTTTACTATTGTGTTTATATTTAATTTGTTGTTTCTCCTTTTGTTATCTATTTATCTTATTCGGGACAAAAAATGATCGATGTTTCATACTCTTTCTAAGAGGTTAATATTGTTCATATTATAGTTGAAGGGTCGGCCCCGTCCCAACCCGTGACCCGCATAAGGCTGGGTTGGGTTGCTATTTTCTAGCCCCTTTAGTTAAAAGGGTTAGCCTGTCCTAGCCCATTTAACTCTCTAACCCGTTAGGATTGGGTTGGGTCGGGTTGACCCACTTTGACAGCCCTAAATATAAGTTAAAAAATAACTAAGTATAAGTGTTTTTCCGCATAAGTGGGCATAAGGTTATTACACCAATGCCCTTGGACGGAATGAGATAAACAAGAAAATTTTTGCACTGGTCCGCTCCCCCAGGCGCGACGCGGACTAGGCGCGCCTCACATTTTACACTACTGCGCGTTGCGGCCTGGGCACGCAGGCTCTCTGAAATCGAAAATTTGCAAAATTATTTTTCGCTACGAATCTTCTAAAATTCGGGTTATAGCCATTTCCCACTCAATTTTGCCCCCTAATCGAGAATATGAAGTCAAATTTTTAATATCATGCACGGATTTTGCGATATATAAAAATTATGATTATGGGCATTCCAAAGCACATTTTTGGGCTATTTCAATATCTCTCCTTTGAGAATATTTGTCCTCGAATGTCAAGGAAACGTGCATAAGAGAAGTAATCATGAAGATTTCAACCCGTCATGAATGCAACAAATGCATTTAAACATCATTTTCGAAAAGTCTCAACACGAGTGTTAAAAAATCACCATAAACTTGTTACCATGAACATGAATGCATGCAAAATGACATAAGGACTGAAACTTAAGAGTTGAAATCATAGAAAGGACTTTGTTTGGTATCTTAAACTTGAATAGAATGAAAGAGGTGCAAATTTCGCTTCTTCATGTCTGTTTTGGCTTCCCAAGGTGACGCTATCGGCTTAATGATTCCGCCAAAGGACCTTGACAGATGTTACATCTTTGTCCTCAATCTTTTCCACTCGTCTATGCAAAATCTCCATCGGGACCACCTCATAGACCTAGTCGTCCTCCACAACACCCATAACCTCTAAGGGCACTATAGCACTTGGGTCCCCCACACACTTTCCCAACATCTACACATGGAAGATCAAATGAATCATATTTATCTCTGTAGGCAACCTCCAATTCATATGCAACCTTACCAACCCCACTCAAAATTCTATAAGGACTCACAAACCTTGGGTTCAATTTACTTTCCTAGATAGACCGGACCACACCCTTCATGGGTGAGACTTTTAAGTAACCTAATCATCAACATCAAGCACATTTAACCTACCTTGGTACCTAAGGACCCCCATTCCCCCCTTGGGGAAAAACCTCCACTTTACCAACCTTTACCAAAGCCTTCAATTCTAGTAAGACGGGGTCAACGTTTTGTTTCGTCTTGACTTCCTCAATCAAAGAAGATCCGACACCATCCTTAACCATTACACCACCATTTTTCACTTCATCAACCTTATTCCCAACCTAGCCAACCGGTGTACTTCTCTAACCACCTCTTTGTTTCCCAAAAACTCACACTTTTTATACTTAACAAACAACCTCTATCCTTCAAAATTGCAACACCACCCTCAAATAATTCGCAAGATCTTCTTCACTCCAGAAATAAATTAATATATCATCACTAAAAATCACCACAAACATATCAAGGTAGGGTTAAAGATCCTATTTAAGAGATCCACAAACATACCCGGGGGTCAAGCAAAAGACATTACCACAAATTCAAAATATCAGGAAGGACATCAACAAACTCATTGACTACCGGAACCAACACAATAGGAAGGATTTTAGAATCAAAATGCCCAACCCTTACGAGATGGTAAATACAACCCTTAGAGATCTATTTGGGCCTTAAGACAAGAAATGAGTCTACCTTTAACTACCACTTTACAACTTTCCACTCAAGTACGGACTCATTAAGGAATTGAAATCTAACTTTACGGACTCTACAATCAGTGGAAGCATGATATGCATGTAACCAATCCACCCCAAGAATAATCTCAAAATCCACCATGACAAGTTCAACAAAATCACTAGATAAGACTTTATACAATAAGGACATGGGGCAACTCTTATAGACTTTCCTAGTAACATTAGACTAGCAATTGGGGTAGACATCAAAAGGTTCACATAACAATTCGGGACATATGAAGCCTATTAGCAACAAGAGGAATAATGAAAAAATAGTGGTACTCAGATCTATCAATGCATACACATCAAAATCAAAGCCTTTAACATACTGATAACAACATCGGTCACCTCATCCCCTCCTTGCCTCCCTTGAAGAGCATGGAATCAATTATGTCATAGAGAACATCCTTGTTGGCCACCTTGAACCCCTTAATCAACTTGACCACCTTTACCCTTGTTTTGAGCATGTGGACAATCCAGAATTTTGTGGTCCATCTCGCCACACGCAAAGCATGCACCTATGTCCCTCCAACATGTGCCACCATGTTTCCTCCCATATTTTGGGCATCTAGGATGGGCCACCCCATTATCACCTCCTTGGGGCCTTGGGTTAGGCATCCCATCCTTAGAAACCCTCTTATTTGGAGCACTAGAGGATCCTTGGCCTTGAAAATCAAGACCTTATTGAAACCGGCTGCCTCAAACTGAGCCCTCTCGGACTCCCCATTTCTCTTCTTCCTAAGCTTCTCTCCCTCAAGTTGTTCGACAGGTGATGAGACGAGAAAAATCCATATCACTTACAAGCATCGTGGTACGACACTCTTCATTTACCAAGTTGAAAATTCCTAACACAAACTTGTTTATCCTTGATAGAGGTTCGGCATCCAATTATGGAGCATACTCAGAGAGCTTGTTGAACTTGAGGGCATACTCCCTCACACTCATGGAACCTTGCTTAAGATTCATGAACTCCATCATTTTATCCTCTCTCAACTCAATTGGGAAGAACAGATTGAGGAAGGCGGCCTTGAATTCCTCCTAAGGAATAGCATCATGATTTACCCTCTCCATCTTCGATTGCACAAACCAACTTTGGGTCACACCTTTTAGTTGGTAGGCCGCTAGTTCCGTCTTCTCCTTCGAGTTGACCCTTATAATGGATAACACCTTGTACACCTCATCTATGAACTCTTGAGGATCCTCATCCGTCTTGGACCCATGGAACTCCGGTGGGTTCATTCTTGTGAAATCCCTCATCCTAGAAGCCAGAGCAGGAGCATGAAGAGCTTGGGCCCCTTGGTTCAATTGGTGGGTCATTACGTGTGCCAACATAGTGATGGCATTCCGAAACTCGACTTGAGAGGCCTCTTCCCCTAGAGGGGCTTGGTGGGCCGGACCCTTCTCGGGTTTGCGGGCCCTCTTTGGTCTTCCTTTGTAGCGGAATGATCTAGAAGAGCAAAGAGCATTCGTTAGGGGAAAAGGCCTTACCTTACATCTAAAGCATGATATAGATCATGAAGAAGTGAAACATTTCCTAAAATGCCTCATAACCTCCCATTTATAGTTGCGGCGCGCTTCACAATCACGAATAAGACTCTAATCAACGCGGTGTGTTAGATTTCGAGGACCATTAACAACCTAGTGCTCTGATACCAAATTTGTCATGGCTCAAGCCTAAGTCCTAGACGTGACACGACGAATGGGAACCCAAAGGGATCCTAAACAAGCCTCCTAGCATATCAATCACACATCCTTGGTCGCGAAAGCAAAATAACAACAACAAGAGATATAATAAAAGGGAAAGAGGGACGAAGGGAAATTTTTGATAATCATAAAAGTGTATAAGGGTCAAGCTCATAGTATAAGTACATCATAACATCCAACAACACCTCTAACATAGAATGGAGCGGGACCCAAGACACTTTCCAGGCTCACCCTCATAGTAACAAGTGTTCACATAAAGAAGTATCAAAATAGCATAAGTAACATAGATAGCATCCTCGGGCTTGAGGACTCACCAAAGCTTCTCTCCAAAGTATCGTCCTAGCCACGTAGAGGATGATCAAAAGGTTTTTCAATCTCTACATGGTAATATCATATAGCCATAGAGTATGCATTAGTACGTTCGAATGTACTAAGTATATGGGATGCAATGCAACGACAGTCATATGCCATAATAACAAGATGCTTAATCACAATCAAGGAACATAAACTCAATTTAGAATATATATATATATATATACTCGAACCTTACACCAACATACATGAGATGGGATAAATAGTCACCCACTCGCCTTACAGTATAACCTTTTCGGAGATGTTACCAATACCCCTACCTTACGACATAGTCTTTTTGATAGGTAGTATAAGAGGTCCCCTACTTTATGATATAATCTTTTAGGTAGGAGCCGTGAATTATTCTACCTTATGGCATGACCTTTTCTGTAGGTATTATAGAGTGCTCCTCACCTTACGATATAATCTTTTGGGCAAGAGTCATGCTTTATTGTACCTTACGACATGACCTTTTTTCGTAGGTGTTATAAGATGTCCTTACCTTACGATATAATCTTTTCAGTAGGAACCATGATTTATTCTACCTTACACCATGGCCTTTTTGGTAGGTATAATGAGGTGTCCTTACCTTACGATATAATTTTTTCGGTAAGAGTCATGAAAATAGCTCATCAAACCATCACATTCAAGTATCAAGAAAGGACTTCACATTTTCCAAGAACATAACAAAACATAGGAGCCCAATGATTCACTTGCAACGTATAGGTACTTTACATGAATTTAATACATGTTTGGAAGCCCTTAATCAATATGAAGTCACTTGACTTATAAATCATGTAATAGATCATCAATAACTTGAGAATTCTTATTATGTCATTTTATCAAACATGTGGTGGGTTTATAATGTTTGTCCAAAATCATGCAATTCAAAAGTGAAATTATATGAGAAAACTCAACACAAATCAACCCACCAACATATAGTAAAACCCTCATGTGGGGTACCTTGAAATCCATCATCAAATCTCATAATAGATCATAGTTTCATAGCTCAAAACATGCATAGTCTCAATAGGCAAAACCAATTCATAGTATAAGCTTGAAATAGATAATCATGCATAATCAATCAATATTTCATAAAACTTAACATAATTTATATTCATAATCTGTAATAAGAAATACCCATAGATGATACAACTTGAAAACATGCAATTTTCATAAAAAGGAAGATTGGACTTCAGGGGTGAAAGGACTCAATAGATGAAACTCACATACCTCAAACTTGGGTTTTCTTGAGATGAGCTTGAAGAGACTTAGAGCTTGAAGTGAATTCGTGAGTTCCAAAGTTAAGCTTGAAATCCTTGAATTTGGTATGAGATATTTGGTTAAGTCTTGGAGAGGTTTTTGTGAGAGTTTTGAGTGATATAGAGTTGAAAATGGCTAAGTATGAGTGTTTTTACTCATAAGTGGACATGGGGCTATTACACCAATCCCCTTGGACGGAATGAGATAAACAAGAAAAATTTTGCACTGGTCCGCGCCCCAGGCGCGCCTCACATTTTACACTACTGCACGTCACGGCCTGGGTGCACAGGCTCTCTGGATATTGAAAATTTGCGAAAATTATTTTTGGCTATGGGTCTTCTAAAATTCGAGTTATACTCATTTCTCACTCAATTCCCTCCCCCCCTCCCAATCGAGAATACGAAGTCGAATTTTCGATATCAAGCACGAATTTTGCAAAGTTTTGGAGCGTTGCATCCAATTTTTGTTGAACAACGTGCTTTTTGCTAATTCTTACAGGTACTTACACTTGCTCGTGATATCTTGCAACTGGTCATCCGGACCAATCTCACGCTCTTCTATTTTTAAGGTGACCTTATTTGCCACTCAATTAAGTGCTGCTAGTACATGCTAAAAGTCATTGAATTCTCTCTGTCAGGACATTATTATCATATATTAAAACGTGTTGTAGGCATTCTCCATGTGTTCATTGGAAAACCTATGAACCAACGATCTAGGTAAATTGCTTCAAGCTTCTGTTGCAGAAATAGTTGTACGGTGTGTAACTCTTTGCATCAGACATTTGGTCTGACCAAATTTGGTAGGTTGCTGGTTATATGATCTTTTATGCGTTTCGTCTCCTTGTGAAGGAAAAAATTGCACAAAATTGGTCTTTTTTCATTTGACCAAGATGATCTTCCTTCTTGTATACCTTGGGACAATATTTTCGTATAAGTGCTTATTAGATTTCTGCCAGCTGCTTCTTTTTTTTTTTTTTTTTTTTTTTTTTAAATACTCTTTTACACGTTTTCTCTGATATTGTAAAGGAAATTTTGGGAGTACTGGTCTTCCAAAGGCAAGACTCTTTAGCTTTGCCAAAACTATTAGGTTTCCGAAATAGTGTAAAAAGAAGTGCTTCGAATCATTGCTATTTGACTCAAACCTGTTCTAAAAAAGTCGCCAATGAATTAAAGTAAAGGTTAATGGCCTTAACTACTTAAGCGAATCTCTCTCCCTCCCAGCCGGATCGACCAACAAATGATAGGCCAGAGAGATGGGTTCATTCTACTAGTGATCCCCATTTCAATCATCATATTGATGATAAATCTCCATTGAATGTGCCTACCACTTTATGTGCCTTGGGATGTCAGCTGTCAGATATTTCACTTTCATGTGCCATTTAAAACATTTTTTGTATCAGACTTCACTGCAGTGGATGATTCTATGTCGAAATTTTTGACCAAATTAAATCATTATTTAAATTAATTCATTAAAATAATATGTTTTTTAAAATTTTTATAAAATTAGTATAAACGTATTTGTAAGTAATGTTTTAGGCTAACGGGCAAATTAACAATGTTACAATGAATAAACATTACCGTGAGTAACATCTTAAGTATAAAACGTGCTTGTGAGTAACGTATTATAAAATGCTACTCACAAGTACTTTTTACTCTTAAAATGTTACTTAGAGTACCGTTTTAAGAGAAATGTATTTCTGAGTAACGTTTTATAATATGTTACTCACAAGTGTGTTTTATACTTAAAACGTTAGTCATAATAACGTTTATTAAGAATCCAATCACAGGCCCTGCAAATCTATATTGGCCATCTCCTAGTTTTAGAATGAAAAGTAATGAACTCTTTTGTCGTCCCAATCGACCAAGGACAACTAGAGTGCCTAATGAGATGGATCATAGTCCTGTAGTATATGAACGAGCTTGTGAATTATGTAGGCATACAAGACATTATAGGCATCAATGTCTAAATCGTAATCAAATTTAAGTTGGTTGTGTTTTAGTTGGCTGAATTATTTCTTGTTAATGTATCAGTTATTTTCTAGTCATTCAGAATATTTTAATGGTATTAATTTCCTTTCAATTAGCTATTGTAGTTGTGTTAATGTATCAGTTATTTCTTGTTAATGTCAATTAGCTATTGTACTTGAATTTCATCAAGAAATCAACGTCAAGCTAAGCAGCATATACAGAAAGATAGTACCTGAGCTCTAACATGTAAAATGTTGAGTCTCAATTACTTTTCTCCAATATGAAGTAATAACATGTACTGTAATCCCAAAACCAAAACAGAAGCTGAATATTACACAGTTATGAATTAATACTTGTATATTAAGAACTCTAGTGACTGTACTCGGTGGAAATGTGTATATTCGTAAATCATCAGTTCGAGCAAGTTATTGATGTCTGCATTTTCATCAGTACTTGGTTCAAATGTTTGGATTTAAATCAGTAGTGCCTATTAGCAACTTGTTCGCTAGTGCCTCTATCTTGTTCATTAACGCCTCCACCCTGATCAGTATTATCCTCATTAGTGCCTCCATCTTGTTCATCAAAAACCTACTCATTAGCACCGCCATCCTGATCAGATTTTGACATACAAGATTCTCGTTTTCCTACAAAGCAAACATAAAACACATATAAAACTGACAAATGCGCTTAAGAACTCACAAGAGGCTAAAGGACTTAAACAAGAGGCTGAGGTTCAGCATTTAGTACTTATATTTCCGACCCTCAATCTATTCCAAGGAGAAAACTTTCAGAGTATTACGAGACTTTCAAACTTATGCCGTGGTCCAGTCCTCTTCTTATCTGACGGAGGGGGTGGCAACGTGAAGCCTTCGCTGAATTTCCAGGGGGACAGTTGACGCACTTCGGCCAACATTATTTGTTAGTATTGATTCAGTACCCCTAAAAATATATTTACGTACATTTTCTAGAGCAAACATCCTATTACTTTGTTCTGCTGAAACTTCACCTGAAAATAAGTTGAAAATTTAGTCATTGCAGAAGGCAGAAACAAGATCCGAGTGATGAAAATGTACAATGTACAAGCACCAACATATACAACAGCCAAATCAAAAGCATTCCCTTAGTAACAGAAGTAGAAAATTGAATAATACAGGTGTTCATTGAGAATTTTGAGTGTAAACTAGCTAAAATCAGGAAAATTTCCTCATCAAATAAAAATGTCAGAAATACAGCCAACTGCCGTGACTTTCAAAGCAGCCAATTAATATTTACCAAAATTAAAACACAATGACCACTAGATAACATCACATAAGAACCTATTAGAAACTCTTATTCCCCTTCACTCGAAGAAATGACAACAACGATGTACCCAGAGTAATCCAATAAGTGGGCTCTGGATAGGATGGTGTGTACAAGACCTTAACCCTGCCTTCAAGGTAGGGGCGCTTTTCCCGATAAACTCTAAGGAATAACAAAAATAAGATTTTCCAATTTTGTATTGCTACTTCATAAGCAAATTCTCTATCTTAGTATTTCCAAGTGCATGAACACCAAACTATACCTCTAAAGTTCTGGTCAGCATAAAAGATTTGACATGATCTAGTGTGGAATTATGGATACTCCACCACTTTAAACTAAAAGTTGGAGTCAATAGTCCTACCAATATGACACATCTCAAAAAAAGTGGCAAATGTACAAAAATGTAGAGAACAAACCTTTGACAACATACAAGACCCACAGAAAAGCTGCAATAGAAACAACACACAGCAGCAGCATCCCAACATTCTTTCAAGGGGCGAAATTGCAGATCCAGAGAAACAATCCCTCTTTCTCCTTAAACAATTTTGGGGGATTTCTTGGAATAGGTAGTGTTGTTTGGATTGGTGATGAACGCTAGAAAACTTCTCATTACACAAATCTCGCAATGGCAATCTTATAAAAATGCACCTAATTCACCTCCCAAATTTCAAACACTTCCAACAAAATCAGCTCAAACACCAGAAACTTCTCCACACTAAACGAATCTGGCAATGCCAATCTAATAACTCACCTCCAAAATTTGAAACACTTCAACAAAATCAACTCAAAAATGCCAGAAAACTACTCACTACACAAATCTTGCAATGCCAAACTAATAAAAGATGCACCAAATTTACCTCCAAAATTTCAAACACTTCAACAAAATCAGCTCAAATCTCGTAATGCCAACTAACAAAAAAATGCACCAAATTCAATTCCAGAATTCCAAACCCTTCACCAGCTCAAAATGAATCTGATAATGTCATTCTAATAAAAAAATGCACCAAAAAATTTCACCAAGAAAATGGATACCCAATCAACCAAACGATCTCTAGAGTTACAATCAATCATCTCTTGCTTATTAATCGATCAAATAACAACAACTCACTTCACCAAAACTGTCAACTCAGAGTCTCTTGAATACTAAAGATGAACAAAAAATTTTAAAAAATTGGCATTTTACAGCAAGTTAAGATGAAGATTCGCTTCTTCATCTCAAATACAAACAACACAAAACCAGTAAGAATCCAAACATAGAAAGCACTTAACGATGGTAAGAAAAAGGTTACCGAAGGTTCGTTCACTAATAGAGCACTCACTGCTAAGAAATACCCATTTTCTGACAAAAAATGCAGTTACTACTCCAACATGGCCATCAATCTTGCAACATTTGCCTATAGGCACCAAAGGGAGACTCAAAAGGGGAAAAAAGGACAGGACACGGAGATAAAAGATGTATTACTTGAAGGACGTGCGAAAAATTACTGATAAAATAAATCTTATTACCTTAAACGCAGCCAAAATTGCTCAAGAACGAAAGAACCCTAAACTAGGGATTTTGACCCATACATTCTCCCTCTCTCTTTCACATATTTTCTTCATCAACAAATTATCGATTCCAGTGAAATGGAGTTGTAAGGGATTAAAGAATTGTGGGTTTCACAGAGGTTTCGCAAGGCGAACTTTTGGACAAGGGCTTCACTGGAAATTTGTGTGAAATGGGGGCGGGCTTACAAGTGAGAAATAACATATCTTGGGTGATTTATATTTAAAGACTAAAACGTTACTGTCACTAACGTTTTAAGCGTATTCCTCAAGTATGTTTTACTTTTAAAATGTTAGGCAAATTTTTTAAATAGAAATAGTCTAAAATATTAATCACAAATATGTTTATACTAATTTTGTAAAATTTTTAAAAAAGATATTATTTTGATGAATATATTTAAATAATGGCTTAGTTTGGTAAAAAATTCTTGGTCATTTCTTAAAATAGTGATTTTATGGCTCCTTGTCTTTATGAAGATCCCAGTTGGATATTATTGTTTGCTCAAAATGTTTTTGTCATGCAAATATCAAATACTAGGGTCTTCCTTGTAATTCAATTATGTATTTTTGCTGCTGAAGGTCTGAGGTGTAGTAGTTCATCTGCTGCTGAACAAGGAATCTTTGGAACCTATCAAACTTGTGCAGGTAAAACTTTTTGCATATACTCATGCTCGGGACATTCTCTGACTATCATTTGCTAATAAATATTTATTTTATGTTTATAACCCCAAAATATAAAATAATTTATTGTAAGAAGAAAAAGAATAGTTGCACTTTTTACATGTTCCAAAGGTGTGACTGAGGCTTCAACAGCAATAGAGGAGAGAAAGAGCTTAATTGAAATGCTGTTTTTTTATGATTTGGAAGATGTGATGATGGCAAAAAGAGTAGTTGCAAAATTTGGTTTTGGTCTTCAAGGTTGCATTTGTATCTTTTCTGGGTCTGTAAGTAGATTAACATTTTATTCTCTCTGTGTCAGTACGTCATATTTTTCTTTTGTTGGTTGTAACCTTTTCTCTTTGTGTGGTTTACCTGTTTTAAATGAGGAAGACAATCTAATAACTGATAAGCATGGATCAACCTTAGAGGTATATATGTTTTACTTTCGAGAAGCAAGTGTTTTATGTAATCCATTTACAGAATTTTGTCACTTCAAAAGTTGTAGTTGAAGGTTATACAAATGTTACTTTGCATAATGGGGCAAATATAATGGTTTCGGCTCTAACAAGTGTTACCAGCACCTTTCTATTTAATTTACAAAGTCCCATAACCTTTGCCACTTGTATTCTATGTTGTCTGGATCGTTTGGTACAAAAATAAATAATACTAGGATTATTTTTTATCTCATATTTGATTTATTATTTTTCATTTAATTTTATACTTGGTTTAAAATTCTATAAAAAAAAATTTCCAATCAAAGTAGATTATTTTTTTGTAACTTCTAACTAGTTAGGAGAATAATAATTTGTCATTATGTTTACTATTTTCTCACTTGAATTATGTGAGAATAAATAATTGTAATCTTAATAAACTCATCACTAATAAAATGTAAACTTTAATTTAATAAAGATAGTTCGTCTATTATTAAAATAGAAAAGATGATAAACAATTGTAAAATAGACAATCTACATTTACACCCAAAAATTTAGAAGTTGTAATTTTAATATAGTGGTTATATCTTACGAGGTCATTCAACTTTGAAAAAACATCTAATATCAGTGGACTTTATATTGTATCTATAAAATCACTCAAATAAAATTAGTTATAAAAAAAATTAACATGTCAAAATATTTTTTACGTATTATGTAAATACGAAACTACAAATAAATAAAATTTAAAAATTTGACATGGTAAATTTATTTATTTTTATATTATGAAAATATGAACCCGCAAATAAATAAAATTTGTAAGCTAATTTATTTCCGGAAACAGTCGCGCTATGTTTTTAAACATAGGGGTTAGGTTGCGTACATCCGACCCCCCCTTACCCCACAATGGGCGGGAGCCTTTGAGGCATTGGGGTAATGTTGTTTGTTGGTAAGCTAATTTATTTAAAAAAATTTACTTGTACAAAACTACAAATATAAAATATAAAATTAAAAAATATATATAAAAGAATTTGAGGGATATTTGTATCTTTATGTATTTAATCCTATATCATTAATCCAAAAAGTATTAGCTAATACCACGAGATGGAAGATATTAACTAATACCATGTATGTAAAATTAACTAATACCATGAATTAATTATAGATAATCAAAAATTTATATCAAATATTATACTAACTAATATCATCAACTAATTGATGAATTATTACTCCTCATACCTCCTGCCAAACATACCCTTAAAAGTCTTTGTTCCATTAGTAGAAGCAGATTGTGTCTAACTCACTAGCCAACGGATATTCGAAACAATATTTTAATACCTATTTGGCCTTTATTTTTAGTGTTTAAATCATATTATATTAACTTCCAACTATTTTTAATATGAGGTTGCTTTAAAATGCGGGGCACGAGGCAAGGCCACAAGGCTCAAGTCCCATGGATTTTGGGGGTATAAGTCTAGTATATTTTCAATTTTATTACTAAGAAAAAAACAAAGGTAAGTTTTTTAATCATTCTACAAACAGATCACCAATAATATAGAAAAAATTACAATAATTATTTTTTGAGAAAGATAATAGTACAAAAAAAGTGATGATAGTTTAGATAATTCTTAAAATGAGATAACCACCCACTCCATCATTGATCTCCACATCTCTAGTCATTCCCATCCTCAACCAATATTTGCATTGTTTTTGTATATATATTTTAAAGAAGGAAAAGGATAAAAGGTGTAAGTGCAATGAAAATTTTTTGGATAAAGTTATCTCACGAACATATTTTTATGGAATCTTTATCCTAAAAATTTTAGGCGTAATCATCCGAGAAAACTATTTATAGTGGTATCATTTTTTTTTTAGTTGCTTTCTTTAATCATATATTTTATGAAAATTCACTACAATATGAAAATATGATAGCATCAAGTATAAATATCATTATACCATAATAAAAATCATGATCTATAGCAAAAGTACTTTCAAATGTCTGGAGCTTATACCTCAAATTCTAGGATGCACACGCTCACCATATAGTTCTATGCGTTCATTTGCACCATTCAAAGCATTTTTGGTATGGCTAGCCTAGGGGTGACAACTGGGCAGGTTGGGTCAAATTTGAACGGATTATAATGGGACAAAATATCAAACGGGTCAAGACCCGACCCAACCCAATTCAAATTTGCTTAGGTCAAAACGGATTGAATAATGGGTCAAGACCCAACCCGACCCAACTTTTACTAAGTTCTACTTATTTTATTTGTTCTTTTTCAATATTTTAGTACTTAAATTATATTTTTCTTTATTATGGCTATATAAAACATATCAAATTGAAAAAGAAAAGTATTTTGAAAATGTTTTAACAAGATCTCTGTCGAATTAATTCGGGTTGCATATCAACCCAATTTTAAATGGATTGAATTGGAGTTGCATTGAGTTAATAATTGGGCGGGTTATTATTAGAGAGACTAACTAGCTAACAGATTAATTAGTTAACTAACAAATTAATTAGTTAACAAATTAGCTAGTCAGTTAATTAGTTTAGTTAGTCAGGATTAGTTATGGTACTAATCCCATGGGAAGAAGACACATGGATATTAGCATAGGGACTAGTTGTGTGTATATATAAATGCTCTTGTACTCACACTTGGAAGAAAAAAATAATAAAAAATTTCTTCCCTTCCAATTCTCAGTGATCCTTTTATTTCAAACATCAAGATGGTATCAGAGCAATTCAGATATGAGGAGATCTGATTCACTGAAAATTGGTTCCAAGCATTGGCAGAACTTGAGAAGATGGAGAAGGAAGATGCGAATTCCACTTCAACTGGAGTTTCGATTGATACACTCGATGCAGTGGAGAAGAACAACAATCATCCTCTGTATCTTCATCCATCGGACACCCCTGGGAGTATACTGACTTCAGTTCAGCTCACAATAGCTGAAAATTACTCACTCTGGAGTAGATCGATAATGATTACACTCCGTGCTAAGAGTAAATTGGGATTTGTTTTCAGAACATGTAAGAAATCTCATTACAAATCTGAATTGAAAGAGTAATGGGAGAAGTCCAATGCATTTGTGCTTGCATGGATTATGAACACAGTGTCCGAGGAGCTGCTAAGTGGAATTATTTATACTTCAGATGCAGCAATGGTCTGGGCTGATCTGAGTGAGAGATTCAATAAGGTTGATAGATCTAGGAGCTATCAGATTCATCGAGAAATTTGCACACTAAGCCAAGGTAATATGACAGTTTCAGGATACTTCACTAAAATGAGACTTTTATGGGAAGAATTTGATGCTTTAGTGCCTCCACCTGCTTGTAATTGTGACAAATCCAGAATATATGTTGATCACATTCAATACTTACGTCTGTTTGCATTTTTAATGGGATTAAATGAGGTGTATAAACATGCTCGTAGTCAAATTCTTATGATGAATCCTTTGCCTAATGTGAGTAGAGCTTATACCATGATTATCTCTGTTAAAAGTCAGCGTGTGACTGCTGGATCCAAAGTAAATGGAGAGGTGAATGATTCTATGGCACTGTATGCTAGTAAGGGAAATTACTATGCAAGAGGGGGTATGATCATAACAAAGGAAAAGGAGATGATCAGTTGGGGTTCCATGCAGGAAGAGGTAGTAACACATGCAAACCTAATCTTGTAGGATTCCTAAGAAATTCTTTGATTTCTTCCGAAAATAGATGATTAATCATATGCTTCTCACGTTCCGTCAATAGCCGGGACATTGAGGAATATTCAGAAAGACATTTCAAAAATCGACCTGATTCTATCTCTTTTCGTTCCGTTTGAAGAAAGGAAGGATCCCAAAGAATCGATCTTTCTTTTCGTTGTTGAAT
>JAABOM020039298.1:0-16657 GCA_011800125.2 Solanum clarkiae
CTCTCTACTTTTATGGTAGTGGTAAGGTCTGCGTACATTCTACCCTCCCCAGACCCCACTTGTGGGATTTTACTGGGCATGTTATTGTTGTTGTTTGATTATAGCTACCTTCACTTATTTCAAACTTTATAAATGTCTGCGTAAATCTTTTTATTTTTCATCTTTTTTTTTCTTTGATTTTGTCTCGGTAAGTCACGTATCAGATAAAAAAGAATATACATCTATTAATTTGCATTCATAATTATAGTATTTTAAAATATTAACCATTTTCATCTTTTTTCACTTGGGAAAGAGATACATTGCTATCATATTTAATTTGTTCCCTGATATGATAAAATATCAAAGAGTAGATCCCAAATATTTGAACTATTTTTGTCCAAAAATGGATGAAATTCTTGCAACTTAATTATAAAACAATTATGAATACATTGACAAATTGAATATTTAATGTCAACATATTGGGTACACGTGTAACACACATATTGAAAAAATAGTGTGTATATATATACAGACTTTAGATTATAGACCAATACACACATCTATTATCTATTTGACTAGAAAAAGTGAGAATTAACTTATCTGTCATTTGTCTTAATCATCACAGGAATTCTTTGTTGATCTGTATGTTGGAGATACAATCGATTTTAGGCCAGTATTCCCCCTTGTCAAATTGTACTTGTGGTGTGAGCGATGGACAATTGTCAATAACTAGTTTAGAGAGGGAAGAGGGCATCCCATTTACTGGAAGGGTTTGGAGATTAGGACATTTATCGATGGTTAGCTCAGAGAGGGAGGAGGGCAGTGCTAATTCAGAAAGGGAATGGAGATTACGGAAGTCTCGGGTGTGGAGAATTTGAAGCGAAGTGAGGTGACAAAGACCTAGTGAATGTAGCTCAGAAAGCGAAGAGGGGAGTGACGGAATACATAGATATTCAAGATAGTTGAGGCTTTTGAGAAGTTGACTGTTTAATTTTTTCATATTGGATACCCCAGTCTTTGAATCGAGGAAGGCAACTCCCAACCAAGAATCTTTTCGTCACTTCCATCATGATAGATCCATAACTCTCCGAGACAGGGGAGTCTCTGTAAAAGCCATTTTTTTTTTGGCCGTTCACTAATTTCATGCAATTGCTAAGAGAACGATCTTGTAGATTGACGGGCAATCCTCTTTCAGAAAAGGACTCTATTTCTAGACAATAGTGCACATACAGTCCCTTAAGAGCTGGAAGGAGTTCCTGCAACTGTTCTGGCAGCCACTTCAGCTTCAAACAGCTAGAAATATGCAAATCCTCATTGCAGATGGAAGGTTCACTGAAAGTTTTTCAACATTCTTACATCCGGTAATATAGAGAGTTTCAGTCGCAGTAGGAATCAAAAACCTAGTAAGGTTGGGGCAACGATCTACACTCAAAGTGTGTGCAGTTGGGAACTACTCAGCTCACATTTATAAATTCCAAATTCCTCCAGAAACATCTCAGCAACTGGCGACTCCAATTTCAATTTCTGGCAAGCAAATATCCATATTGTCTTCAAGGTACTCGATAGTATGCTAAAAGGTAACAAGGTAAGAGAGTTACATTTATGAACATATAATTCGACAATCTGCTTCATTCCCTCAAGTTGGGATGTAAACAGAGGAGACTCATCAAAAAGAACTCCAATCTTCGGACAACCAATAACTTGAAACCTTTTTAAGCTTGAAAGTGGATGGGTGTCTTCAAACTGAGATCAGGGCAATTTCTAATCAAGAGCTTCTCAAGTGTAGAAAACTCTCCATTTCCTAGCATGTGCCATTGCCTCCACTCCGGCATACCTTCAAATTCAGGCTTCTCAAGAGAGTTAAAAGGTTTTTTGGACGACAAACTGCTAAAGAATTCTTCCATCACCTCTCTTATTCCATCCATCCCTCTAATCAAAAGGAATTTCAAAGAAGGGAGTTGGCCCAGTGATGGTAGGGACTCACAGTTCTTGCAGTTGACAATACACAATTTTACACAGTTCTTAAGAAAAAAAGGATCAACTACCCAATTTGGAAATTTTGTCCCTCGATATCCCCTGATTTGGAGTTCTTTTATGTTTTTATGTGGGCGTAGCTCATCAAGTATGTCTCTTTTAGTTTGTGAATTGTTAGCAAAACTTCCACTCCACTCCAAAGATAACTTGTCAACATGATTCTTCTCCCTCATCTTTGCCTGCACAGCTTCCCTTCTATCAACTACTTTTTGCAACTATAGAATTGATAGAGATCCATACAAGTTTTGTGCTTCACCCAAATCTTCCATTCTCGAACCACCTACAAGAAATTTGGCTCCCACTAGCACTTGGAGGCTTTTCAACTTCCTTAGATGCGGCATCTTCAAGCAAGGAGTGTTGCTTATGTCAAGATGATGCAAGTTAATCAACTTCTCTATCTACAGTGGTAGTTCCTCAAGGAAACCACAAGATGACAGGAGAAGTATCTCTAAGTAATACAATACACAAATGGAACTAGGCAACTTTTCAATCCTTGTCTCAGAAAGGTCCAAAAATCTAAGGAGCTTTAATTTGATAAACAAGTCATTTGGTAACTCCTTAATCTGGTAGTGAGACAATGATAGTGCCCTCAAGGATCTTAGTCCTGGCAATATGTTATGCAACACCCTTTTGCTTAGATGGTAACTGTAATTGAGATCAATACATATCGGAAGCAATGTCCTCAACTGCTCCAATTCTCAAAGTCACCATCATATCCCGTTGGATATGATAAGTGCCGACATTGTTCCAACATATGAGATCCTTCGCTCTCTTCGAACCTTAGAGAAAGTTTTGAAGATGCAATTTGGGCCAAATCATTGACAAGGTCATGCATTAAGAATCCTTCCGGTTTCAATTCAGACTCTGGCATGCTTTCAAACAATGATCTTGATCTCAACTCAAGAAAGTATTCATTACCTGACCGGAATTGTTGTACGAGACCATTAGCAATCCATAGGTAAATAACTTGGTTTTTGCAGAATAGATAATCCTTGGGATATATTGCACAAAAAGCAAAATATTGCTTCAAATCTAGTGGAAGATCTTTGTAGCTCAACATCAATGCTGGTAATATGTTATTGTGTGGAAGCTCCCATATATCACTTCTTAAAATGTTTCTCCACTCCTCCATCTCTGATTTTCAGCATAAAACACCAGCAAGTGCCTTTAGAGCTAAAGGCAACCCTTTGCACTTGTCTGCAATTCCTCGATATCCCTATTTTCTAGTGAATGTCGTTTGAATAAATCCCAAGAGTCATCACTTGATGGAGTCTCTACGGTAATTTCCCAATGATCCATCATCATAAAAACACTCTCCTTACGTGTAGTTATAATGAACTTACTTCCCATATCTCCTTGAACAAAAAGATTTGTCAGGTCATCCCACTCGCTATAGTTTTCATTCCACACATCATCAAGGACAACAAGAAACTTCTTTCCCTTCTGGTTTTCCTTCAATTTGACCTGCTGCTGATTAAGATTATAATCATCCTTTGAGTCAAATGCGCCAATTTCTTGAAGTAACCCTTTCATTATTCTCAGAGCATCATATGCCTCAGAAACACAATACCAAGCTTTCAAACCAAAATGCTTCTTCACCTTCTCATCATTGTAAAGTACTTTGGCTAGTGTTGCCTTACCCACCCCACCCATTCTAAGAATAAGAACTACAGCCAGATTTTTTCCATTTGCATCTTCAGACAATAAATGGTCAATTTAACTCCTCTATTTCCTTCTGCCTGCCGAAGATATTAGAATCATCAACCAAAGAAGTTGAAGGTCTTCCAGTTTCTTGTTTAGTCAAACCAAAATGCTTCTTCAAGCCAAGGCCACCAATTTGCCCTTGCAAATCCTTCAATATTTCAATAGATTCTTCCAACTTGTCCTTTATGTTAAGAAAAAAATCATCACTTACTGGTTGCTAGTTGTTTCTGGTAGATTTTGATGCTGACCTTCCACTTTAAGTCTCAAAGCTTCATAGTTGACTTCTTCTATGAAGTTTCTAGCGTATTCAAGAACATCTCGAAGCTCATTAAGCCAGAGTCTCACAGATTGATTTGATGCCTGTTTATACTCTGCATCAGTTAGCACAGCTTGAACACCAAGCAAAGTTACTCTCAGCTTCTTTAAGAGCCACACATCATTTGTATGCTTCCAAAACATGTTGAGCAGATCACCTTTAGGAGCAAGTCTATCAAAGAGAACATTAAAAGCTGAAGAGAGAAATTCACCACCAACTGCTACGCCAACCTCCATATCTGAAATCTGCAAAGCAAAACACAAGATGATTTTCACAAGAATTTGTCAAAACTAATTCTTCTAACTCATTGACTTTAGTTAGGTACATGAAGAGACATGATATAAGAAAATTAACTTCGAAAATTTTATCATTAAAAATGACGAATATTTATGTGTCTATAAAAACTTTTCACTAAGAGAATATGAATTTTTTAAAAAAATATTTTCAGTTATACGAATTACTTAATATAATTCTGAATAAATTAATAAAAGAATAATATCATCTAAAATAAAACGGACAGCATAATAGAAAGTTTGAAGGTTTCTTCCATAGTAAATTATTGAATTTCTTTTTCCTTAATTGGAATCTTTCGTACACCTTTGTTGGTTGGTTGTTACATATTATTTCATAATTTGTTGGACATATTATATTACATTATGTTAATAAATATAATATTTGAACAATTTGAATTTATTACTCCTTAATTTATGTGTCAAGTCTATAGTGACAACTATTGTTGGACAGGAAAAGTATAATGTGCAATTTATTAAACTAATATTTGTATTTTCTAATGTACTAGTATTTTCTCTGTACTTTCCATCATGACTTAGTCATTAATATTTATTTAAACTGTTACTCCCCGTAGTTGACAATTTCCATGATTCATGGTGTCAATTCTTGAATTGCCTTTTCTTCTTTCCTAATTTCTTTGCATTTTTTTAAATTCTTTTTTTTGTGAACAAATAATTGTGGTGATGGACGATACATTGGAGTGGGGTGACGGCGGAAGAGGGAGGAACATGGTGGTGATTGGCGGGCGGAGTGGCTGGTTCCCTTATTGCAAATTTAAACTCTTGTATATTGATTCATATTTCATCATTTACCAACCAAACATGAAAAAAAAAATAAACTATAAACCAACTTAATTTTCAAAAAGAACATTTTCCATAGAAAACATTTTCATTCATACCAAACACACCCTCATTTTTCAGTTATATTTTTGCACTATGTGTAGACCACTGACATCATTATCATTATCATTATGATGATGATGATGATGATGTCTGAGTCAACTTGTCCTCACCTTAACTAATTTCATATGGTAGTTGGTACTTTCATTAGCACCAAGTTTCCTATAACTTTATTCTCAAGCTTGGATTCTTCAAAATAGAACGCAGTTGGAAAAAAAAAAAAAACAAAGGCTTCATAGTAAAAGGTAGTATGTTGCTTGGATTCTTCAAAAATATCATTGGATGTATATATGATCTTTCAAAAGTCTTGCATTTTTGGAAAATCTGACATGGGTGCGGCAATACTTTCGAAGGTCTCGATAGTATTAAGACAAAAATAAATACAGACATTGGAAAGAATTGCTATAATGCTTTGTTGGAAAGTTGAGAGATTTAGATTGGAATATTGGATTATAATTGTACCTTTCATTTTCTAAAGGAAATTATCTTTGGTGTGTGCGCACCATGAACTCACTTTCTTTTCTGAGGAAAATTTGAATCTCGAAGAAAAATGACTTTCAGGGATAGAAACTATTAGTTGCGCGATCATCTCATAAATCAATCCTTGCGGTGTACAATGATCTCCTACCTGTAAGGAGAGCAGATAGATTGGAAGAATATCAACAAATGTGAACTACTTTCTGCAACATATCACCCCAGTTTTTTAATTGACTAAAATGAGTTGAACTAATAAATAAGCGTATTTATGACCAGGCCAAACTTGAAGGAATTCAATGGATCTTATTTTCGTAAGTGAATTTTGCCACACTTAGTTAACATATAAACAACAACAGAATACAAAGGGAAACACTACATTCTGCAACATATCAGCCCAGTTTTTTAATTGACTGAAATGAGTCGGATCCTATAGCTATGATACAGTAGGAAAGAGTCATGACTTGTATGAAAGGCTGAGAATACCTGTGGATAACATATTTTTTGCTGGGGAGGCAACGAGTATGGATTACCCACATTCTATGCATGGTGCATATTCAACAGGACTAATGGCTGCTGAGGATTGCAGGATGCGTGTCCTAGAGCGGTACAGGGAGGTGGATCTGTTCTAGCCAGTCATGGGTGAGGACACTCCTGTTGCTATCCCCTTATTGATCTCCCGTATTTAACTACTTCAGTACGAAACTCTATATGTATAGACACAGTATTTGAGTGTCATATGGGATAGGCCAATACATCATTGTGCTGACTGCTTAGTGAAAATTGTGGAAACCACAAGGTTCCTCAATGAATGATCAAGCGTAGCACGCATGTGTATAGTCATCTGTATGCATTGTTTATGGCATTCTTAAGTGAATTAGGAGACAAGACAATGTTTGCTAATATGTCAGATCATATGGTACGATGGTGCAGCTATGTATGTCGCCTGTGGTGATGGGTCAGACTTTACATCTGCAAATCGTGGTGCTTAAGTGCACACTTTCATTCACCAAAGCTATAAACATCACTCTTTTCTGTCAATTGACTTGTGTGGAAGTATTCAGCATCTAAGTAACCTAAAGTTCCTTGAACCAATGTAGTCACTTGAGTTTGATCTAATGACACTAATCTAGATGCCCCGAAATCTGATATTTTGCTGTGTAATTCTCATCTAGTAGAATATTCGTAGACTTCACATCTCGATGAATTACAGGGGTAGAAGCTGCAGAATGAAGATACACGAGAGCACCAGAAGCTTCAGACGCTATCATCAATCGATTTTCCCATGAAAGACAATGCATTTGATATCCACCATGGTATGGTTATAAAGGATACCTTTAGAGATGAATTCGTATACTAGTAGAGGGATTTCATACTCCAAACAACACCCTAAGAGTTTCACCACCTTTCGATGATTGACTTCCAAAAGAATGATCACTTCATTGATGAACAATTCTATTTGGCTCACGTTCATTGTTCTCGACGTTTTTAGTGCAACTACACGCTTGTCCAGAAGTACACCTTCGTAAACCATACCATAACCACCTCGGCCTAGGATATGATCACCAGCATAGTTCTTGGTGGATTTTTCAAGTTCTGCTGCTGTAAAGATTTTAGCTGCATACTCCATACCACCCTCATTCAACCGGAGTTTCTGCATGAGCATCAAACCACCATTTTTCTGAAAAAACTTTTGCCTTAGGGCTTGTTTGGAAAGTCCCCATGTAATTGAGCATCGGTGTATTACACTCTTTGGCTTGTTTGGTAGATCAAGTAATTACTTGGTAAGAGTGGAATTGGGTGGAATCGAAGTAGTATAATTACACTCTTCAATTCCTAAGGAGGAGCTAGGAATTGGTGTAATTACATGATGTAATCATGTAATTACACATCAAACTTTTTTACCTTTTCTTTTTAAATAAAAATAAATTTTATATGGAATATGAAAAGGCAGTCTTTCTTTTAACAACAGAACATTTTCTATTCTAACAACAGAGCAACAACTTTTCTGTCTGAATTTTCAAGTAAGATCTCTTCTCTGATTCCTCTTTAAATTATTTTATGTGTTTAATCTTGTGTTTTCTTCTATTAATTTCTGACAATTAAACTTTTCTTTAATTTCTTATAATAATAATAAATTAGATTTTGTGCAGTATACAAAAGTTCATATACCTCTGCTCGGTTTCTTCCCCTTTACATAATGTGTAGCGCAGAAAACTTCACAGGCTCAATGGAGCCCTTGTTAATGTCAAAGCAACTGAGAGTTACATTAGTTAAGTAGATAGTTAGATTGTTGCCTTTACGATAGTTAGAAACCTTATGTGAGTTACATTAGTCCCTGTGTTACTCTAAGAACAATCAAGTTCCCCTTGCTAATTAATGCTCCTCTTCATGGACAACTTCACGACTCGTGAAGCTGTCCACGAGTCATGAACTTCATTCTTGCATCTTGCCTTGCATTTTCACCCATCTACACTGCCTTGGTGCCTTTGATGAGCACCTTCACATCTCGTGGAGTGCACCACGAGTCGTGCAACTCGTGGTGAGGTGTTCCGACGATGTTCTAGGACCACTCTCCTGGACAAGCAGTTTCACAGCCCATCAATCACACCATGGGTCGTGAACCCTCACGTGAAGTATTCCTTTGCTACTCCACTCCATCAAATATATTGCATCACTGGTCATGGGCAGTGTACACTCCTATGCACCACGTCTTTACTTAGCTTCCAACAAAGTGCCTCAATTATTTTTTGAGATGGCTTGTGAAAACTGTGAGTATCATTACTGCTTTGAAGTTGGCATTGGATCTCAAAAGAAGCCTAGATGAGTAGAAGGCAGGAAATGAAGGAAAGGTGAGAAAATTGCAAAAGGTTAGTCATTCCTGATTCTCACAGTGAAATTTTGTGAATTTAATTTGTATAAAGGGTAAGTTTAACTCCCTCTCTTTGTTATTAAAACCTGTAGTTTACTTTGTACTTCATTTATTAAACTCCTTTCTTTGTACTTCCAAATATTCACAGTACATTCTGTCACCCAAAAACCAGTTATGCGTAGTCTCTTCTGCTTCGATATTATAGAGACTTTTTCATTACTTTGTTATATTATATTAGGAGGGAATGCAGTTTTCGACGTCTTTTCTGTCGACTGAGAATGTTTTCTTCTTCATTGAGCCTGTCAATGGTTTGTACAAGAATAGATCAATACGAAGCTTTATCTTCTCCGTTGAGCTTGGTCATGGATAGTGCGAAATAGATCAATAGTATTGTTCCCATACTTGATTTGTCAATGTAAATACAAGGGAAGAACAAAAGCCAGTTGTTTATACTTGATGTTGTTTATGCCCTTATTTGGCTTCAAGAAGCATTAGAATTACTAGATGCAGGATTGCCCAAAGTAACATAAAATTGTAGCAAAGGAATTCTGAAAAGAGAACTTACAAGGTAGCAAAGAAAATAAGTATTCTCCTGGGATCACTGGTCCAAGGCGAGGAAGAACGTCGAAAACTGAATCTCTTGGAAAGGACTACTTTGCTACCGATGGTGGTGGTGGTGGTGGAGGTGGAGCTGGAGGTGGTAGCAGCACCACTACTGGCGGCCACTGCTGCTGTGCTCTGATTATTGTGTACATGTGGTGTGGAGTGATCAGTTGTTACCACCATGGGCTTTTTAGGCATGCTAGCTCCTAGCAAAGAAGCTGTACTTAAAAATTTTAAAAAGATTTATGTTCTATATTTATATTGCTATGATGGTATAAAGAATCAGGTATTCAGAAGGTAACTACATGTAGATCTCTATAATGGTATTCATCGATAACTTGATGTATGTGTTTTAGCTCTTGAAAAGGAATTTAAAGAGGACCTTTATGACGACTTCGAGAGATTGACGCTTGACACTTGCAATAAGGGAAACCTTTATGGCCTTAAGAAGTACTGGTAATATACCTTTGTTTGAAAATTCTCGTTCAGTGTCCTTTCCTCCTGCTTTTTTTTTTTTTTTTTTTTGGGGTGACATCTATGAGACTCTGGCTGAAATTGAAGGATCAAAGCACTGGAAATTAAGGTATCCATGTAGATAGGATGCTTTTTGATAGTAATTATTTAACCCTCCAAATGAATTGAGAACCTATGTTTTCTGAATCGTTTTAAACCTCTGATTACTTTTGCCTTTCAAAATTTAGATTCACTTCACCGAGTGATCCATGTTCGATGATAGGCATCGTAAAAGTCATGTTTTCATGACTCATCACCACGCTAATAATTTCTTCCATTTATGGGGATCATATTGCTTTAGAGAAGTACTTTTTTGCCTTGAAAATTTTTATATTTTCTTTATGTAGGATGACAACTAACGAAGCACCTAGGCTTGGAAAACCATACACCAAACGGAGTGAAGTAGAAGATGAGCATTTCCTGTACTTTATTGCTGAACAAGTTAAATTGGGAAGAACGCGACCAGGAGGCTTAACCACTGAAGGATGGGATGGTGTAGAAAAAGAAATGAAGAAGCTCTATGGGGACAGATTAGATAAGACTAAAATGAAAAATAGGATAAGGTCTTTGAAGAAGATGTGTGCTATTGTGAAGAGAATGTTACAACATAGTGGATTTGGGTGGAATGAGGAAACTTGAAAAGTTGATGTTGAAGATGATGTCTGGGAGCAGTACCTTGCAGTGAGTTATATTTTTTTTTCTTGATAGAGTTTGAATTTAATTGATTTATTTTACTTATTTAAAATTACTGATAATATAATAGAAACATCCACAAGATTCTCAGTACCGAATGAAGAAGTTTCCAGACTATAATACTTTGGCCTTAATTTTTGGAGATACTGTTGCTGATGGTAGAAATGGGTGTGAAATTACTGATGCTGAGGATGTTCAAAGTGAATTCACTGATGATGATATAACTGCTGAAAAAGTTACTACAGATGCTCCTGAAGATGCCCAATTTGCTGATCAGGGCGATGAATATTTTGCTGAAGAATAAACTTTACTAATCCGGAAGTAATTCAGTCATCTCATCAAGAAAAAAGAGTAGGAAAAAGGCATTTAGGCGAGCAGCCAACTTTGACATCACGTCCAAACAGAATTAGGAGTTCAATTGGAAGTAGCTTGGCGAAATCTGTTGATAGATGGACAGCAATAGCTGAAGAACAAATAAGGCTGCAACATGAACCAAAAATCACTTCTGCTGAAAAATTAATGCCTTTGATATTGGAATTAGGCTTTGATGATGAATGGACAATGCAGATAAGAGAAATGCTGAACTTTTTGCTGCTATGGCTCCAAAGCTTAGAAAGAAATGGGTCATGCGCAAACTTGGTTTTTACTGAGTGGTGTCAGTTAAAAGCATGCTTTGTTGTTTGAATGATGTTTTATTTGAATGATGTTTTAGGCTGGTATCTTTTTTCGCTTCTAGATTATCTATTCTAGAATTAAGCTTATGACTTATTTTGGGCTTGTATCTTTTTTTGCTTCTAGATTATCTATTCTAGAATTAAGCTTATGACTTATTTTGGGCTTATATCTTTTTTTGCTTCTAGATTATCTATTCTAGAATTAAGCTTGTGACTTATATTTTGTTGAAATTATACATGATAATATTACTTATTTCTTCTTTATTTTTGAATTACGTTATATTTCATTCTTAATTGCCTATAAGAATATTCTGCCTTTTCTTATGAATTGCAATTCAAAAATTGATTTATTTTCTTTTGTCAAATAGGATGGCTAAGGAAGATTAGTTCATGATGTTTCTTACAAAATGTGTACTTTTACTTAGTATTTGCAAATTATTTTGGTGTTGGATCAAAAAAAAGAGTGCACAAATCAATTTTAACTGGAACAGAATTTGTCAAAGATTTGATTGAAGGACATCCCCATGGATGCCATGACCTACTACGTATGAATGTTGGTTGTTTCTTACAACTTGCAGAGGAGATGAAATCAAGAGGTCTATTAACTGATTCAAGAATGGTTAGAGTTGAGGAACAATTGGCTATATTTTTATTTACATTAGTTCATAATGAAAGAAATAGAGTTGTGTAAAATCATTTTCAACAATCAGGAGAAACAGTTAGTCGTTATTTTAACAAGTGCTTGAAAGCTTGTCTTCGATTAGGGAAACACTATGTGAAGCAGGTAGGCAAAGATATCCCGCAAGAAATATCCTCTAATCCACTTTTTATTCCTGGTTCAAGGTTAGTATTTAGCATTACAATTTATTTTTACTCCTTAAAAATTTGTAATTATTTTGTGCTATATCTCACAATTTATTGTAGCTTTTTGAAGGATTGTGTTGGCGCTATAGATGGAACTCACATTCCTGCACTAATAACTATGGAAGAACAAACAAGATATAGAAATCGCAAAGGAATCCTATTGAAAATGAACAAACAACTCTTTCCAAATAGTCCAAAGAGTTACAAGTTTAACATAGGATTCTATTCTTTTATTATTAACACAACAAATTTGTTCTTTTTTTAAAATTATTTAGTCCTTGATAATATGTATAACGAAAGGTAATTAGAGAGGAATCAACAAGAGAAAATTTTCTCAAATCATTGTTCTTAGGATTTCTACATGATATCAGAGCAATAATCTTCAAAACTAATTTCCTGTCCTTCAATCCTCGTTCTAAGACATGTCTAGTGAAACAATAAGCCCTCCAACTGTAGGATCTACCGCTAATTCGCCAGCCATTGATCACAGTCATCCCAATTACCTTGATGCTTTTGATAATCTAGGAATGATACTAATGAACACCACTTTTGATGGTAATGGGCATCAAGGATGGAGAAGATCAATTTTGATTGTGTTATCAGTGAAAAAAGGTTGGGGTTCATCACTGGGACACACGCAGCACCAGCAGCCAATGCATCAGATTTTCATGCATGGAACAGATCGAATAATATGGTTACAGCTTGGATCTTGAATTCACTCTCCTTCGAGATTGCAGATAGCGTAATTTATTCCAAAACTGTGAGAGATCTCTGGACAAGCTTGGAACACATATTTGGTCAATCTAATGGAGCTAAACTGTACCACCTACAAAAGGAACTCAACAAATTTGAATTAAGGAACAAGTAATATAGTTGGCTATTTTACTAAACTCAAAAGATTATGGGATGAGTTGGACTCTCTAAAGTCCAATATCCAATGCTGTTTTGTTTGTGTGTGTGAAGGAAAAGCTAATACAATCTATGGAGGATGAGAGGCTCATTCAATTTCTCATGGGTCTTAATGATACCTATTCACAAGCTAGGAGAAACATTCTTATTATCAATCCTTTACCCAACATCAACCTTGCTTATTCTTTGATTTTACAAGATGAAAACCAAAGAGAATCATATCTCAATCCTATTACCTCTACAGAATCCTCTTCTTTCATGGCCAAAAATCTCAACAACCGAGGAAAACAGGCATAAAAGTTTGTGGCTAATCCATCCAGATCTGGAAATTCATATCCTGGATCTATTCTCATATCCTGGATCTGTTCTTCCTCATCAACAACAACAAAAGAACCCAAGACAAAATGTAAATCCAAAAGGGAAAAGAGCAAAATACAATCCCAATGCCTTCTCTGATTACTGCGGCAAGCAGGGTCATCTTGAAATAGATTGCTATAGATTGATAGGCTTTCCTGATGACTTTCAATTCACAAATGACAAAGGTTCAAAAAATCAAGTTAGGGTAAATGGTGTTGTGACCATGGAGGAGGCAGCTCCTAAACAAGGTATTTGAAATGACATTCCTTATAGTAGGGAGCAACGTTCTCAATTTGTGCAGATGTTCAAGCAGATGAAAATGGAGGAAGAATCAAGTTCCAATTCAGGAGTTGAGATCAATGCTAATGCAATGGCTGGTACAGTCTCTAAATATATTAATTCATGTCTTTCTGTCATCAATTCTAGCACTTGGATCATAGGTTCAGGTGCATCTAAACACGTGTGTTTTAACACAGCTGTTTTTGCTTCTATGTGCACTCTTCAATCCCCTTTGACTATTAATCTTCCTAATTGTCGAACTATTTCTGTCACTCATATAGGTACTGTGAACATATTTTCTGACTTTTCCCTAGAAAATGTGTTATTTGTACCAAGTTTTAGATATAATTTGTTGTCTGTAGAGAAACTTTGTAGGCAATTTTCTTGTGGTTTATTCTTTACTCTAACCACTTGTGTCATGCAGGGCCCTTCGATGAGGAAGCCTCAAGTTTTTGGTAAAGTACAAGAGGGTCTTTATCTTCTCAAGCCTAATCATAAAGAGTCGTTTTCTAATTTCAGCAAGACAACTTCTAGGGAAGCTATGGGCATTCCTAGTAGTTCTTCAGTTTCGGTTTCAATTTCTACTTCTAGCAATGATAATGTTGTTTCTTTTCCTATCTGTTCTAGTGCATCTTTTATTGTAAAACTTTGGCATGTCAGATTGGGGCACATGTCCTTTTCATCAATGAAGAATGTTGGTTTCGTTTCCTTTCCATCTGATTTTGATTACTTTTGTGATATTTGTCCTAAGGCTAGGCAATCTAGACCTTTATTTCCCATCAGTAAAATTTCAACAAAATCCATATTTGATCTCATTCATATTGATACTTGGGGACCTTACAAAGTAGATACTTACAATGGATACAAATATTTTCTCACCATAGTAGATGATTATAGTAGGGGAACTTGGACTTATTTATTGAAGACCAAGAGTAATGCCTTTTCTGTTCTACAAAGTTTTCTACAAATGGTTGAAAGAAAATTCGATCTCAAGGTGAAGAAGATAAGATCTGATAATGCTCTAGAATTGGAGAAGAGCTTAGTTGCAACTAACTACTTCAGCTCTTATTGTATTTTACATCAAACTTCATGTATTGCTACCCCTCAACAAAATGGAATTGTCGAGAGAAAACATAGACACTTGCTTGAGCTAGCAAGAGCTTTACTGTTTCAATCTCAAGTGCCCTTGAAGTACTAGGGTGAGTTTATTTTCACTACCACTTTTCTTATAAATAGGTTGCCTTCTAGAGTTCTTAATGGCAAAACACCTTATCATGTATTGTTTGGTACTGCACCATCATATGATCGCTTGAAATGTTTTGGCTGCCTATGTTATGCTAGTACTCAAACACATGGCAGAGGTAAGTTTGAACCTAGAGCCAAACCATGTGTTTTTCTTGGCTATCCTATTGATCAAAAAGGATTCAAACTCTTGGAACTGGACACTCACAAGATTCTGGTTTCAAGGGATGTCCATTTCTTTGAGCCAATCTTCCCATTTAGTAAAAATTCTACCTCGTCTTTGCCCATTTTCCCTCTAACTGAGCCAGGCATCTTGAATCATACTACGCCTACTATTGTTACCACATAATCTACTGATAAAATTCCCAGATTCTAGATTCCAGTCTGTCTCCCAGTTCACAATCTCAGTCAATTTCACCTTCTTCTCCTGTTTTGCCTTCTGAGGATATACAATCCACTACAACACCCTTTGTTTCCACTCCACCTCATAGGTCCACCAGATCCACCAAAGGTGTTCTACCAGTTCATTTACAGGATTACTTTTGCAATAATATATTTTTTAGTCCAGTGACAGATGCTTGCTTCACTTCTCCTGTAACACCCAATTCTATTACTTTTACTAGGCTTTCTTTATCAAATCAACCCATCCTCGATTCAGTGTCTAAAATCAGTGAATCTAATAGCTATTATCAGGCTTCTACACATCCAGGATGGTTAAGAGCTATGAAGGAAGAACTCTCGGCTTTAAAATCTAACCACACTTGGGATGTTGTTGATTTACCTTTTGGAAGAAAAGCTTTGCCTTGTAAATGGGTTTACAAGGTAAAGCACAATGCTGATGGATCCATTGAGAGATTGAAAGCTAGATTGGTCATACGGGGGGACATTCAGAAAGAAGGGATAGATTTTAATGACACCTTCTGCCCCATAGTCAAAATGACTACAATCAGATGTCTTCTATCTATAGCAGCAAAGAAGAATTGGCCTATTTCACAATTTGATGTAAACAATGCATTCTTGCAAGGGGACCTCCAAGAAGAAGTCTTCATGAAATTCCCACCTGGTTTGCTTTCTCCTAGTTCTAATTCAGTACGCAAGCTTAGGAAGTCTCTCTATGGTCTAAGACAAGCTTCGAGGCAATGGTATGTGAAGTTTTCTGGTGCACTCACCTTCAAAGGATACTCGGCATCCCTCAATGATTATTCCCTATATTTTAAAAAGATCTGGATCTTTGATTTCTATTGTAGTTGTTTACGTTGATGATATACTTATTACAGGAAGTGATGCGCATGAAATTCATAGTCTTAAACAGTTCCTTCATAGAGAATTTAAAATCAAAGATTTAGGTTTACTTCATTATTTCCTTGGAATGGTAATTTTGAGGGAAGATCATGGCGTAATCATCGGTCAAAGGAAATATACATCTGACCTTCTTCAGGAGTTTGATGTTTCTCATTTGCAGCCTGTTTCCTCACCTATGGATCCTTCTGTCAAGTTACCTGCATCGTCGGAAAAAGTCATGTCAGATCCAATGATTTATAGACATCGGCTAGTTAAATTATTTGACCCATACTCGACCAGATCTTTGCTACTCAGTGTTGGTTTTGAGTCAACATATGCAGAAGCCATGTGACATTCATTTTGCTGCAGCATTGAGAGTTGTTGGAGCAGAATGAAACAGATGAGAAGAAGAAAAAAAAACTCAGAAATCAGATGTGAAGTGACTACTTTATTAGAATAATGACTGCCATATAAATACATGAAATAATAGCTGAAAAAACTAAAGAAAAGGAGAAAAATCAGCTATGATTATCTCTAATAACTAATGCCTAAAAAATAGGAAAAGACTTCTTCAGATTCTGCACAACTTGCAGCTAATTTATTTGAACTTAATCCTACTTTTAAGATGTATTTTGAGATAAACTAATCTCCAGCTTTTGAGACACTACTTTCA
>JAABOM020039319.1:0-16656 GCA_011800125.2 Solanum clarkiae
CTTCCTATCTAATTGATTTTCCATTTCTACTTTGAATTTCAAGAACATACTTTCAGCCTCATCTTTAGACTTAAGAAGATATACCTTAGTGTATCTAGAAAATTCATCAACAAAGGTAATGTAATATTCTTTTCACCTTTATTCACACTATTCTTGAAATCTGCTAAGTTTGAATGTACTAGTTCAAGTAATTCAGTCTTTCAATCAATAGCAGGATTGAAAGGTTTCTTGGCATGCTTTGCTTCTATACACACAGGACATTTAGAAAAATCAGTAATTTTTATCATAGGGATTAATTCCATTTTCCTAAGTCTTTTAATAGAAGCATTATTAACATGACCTAGACTACCATGCCGCAAGTTAATAGACTCAACAATATAAGCATAATTGGAAATACTTGCATTATTGACAATCTCTTGAACAATATTTAGTACAAATAAACATCCAGTGAGATATCCCTTCCCAACAAAGTCTCCTCCACGAGAAATAGCTTCAAAAATATGTTTAAATCCTGCTTTGTTGAGAAGTGCTCCGGAAACTAAGTTTCTACGGAGGGAGGGTACGTAGAAACATTGTTCTAGGCTATAGTTTTTCCAAAAGTTAATTTAAATAAAAATTTTCCTTTACCCATAACTCTAGCACTAGTGGAGTTATCCATATAAACATATTCATCATTATTGGACTCCTCAAGTATATAAAATAACTCCTTGTTGGCAGAAAAATATCTTGTAGCATCTGTGTATAACACCTAGTCTGTCTTGTTAGCCACCAGATTTGCCTCAATGACTACAACAGAAATCACTTGATTACCCTCAGCTAGATGAGCTTGGACATCACCTTGTACTTCTTTCTTGGAGTTTTTTCCTTTTCTTTGATAGCACTGAGCAGCCCTATGACCAAGTTTTCCACAAACAAAACAAGGTTCTTTGATTTTTTTAATTTGTTTCTCTGGTTTGTTGAAGTGTTTTTTCTTCTTCTCCTTCTGTTCGTCTTTGACCCTGTCTTTAACAATAGTACCAGAATATTCAACAAGATTAGCTTTAGGAGAATTAAGTGAAAGTGCTTCCATCTTATCTTTGAGATGATTTGCCTCCTCAGTCCTCATGTGACTAATAAGTTCTTAAAGAGTTACATTCTTTTTCTTATGTTTTAATTGATTTCAATAATCACTTCAAGATGGTGGAAATTTTTCAAGCAAAACATTAGCCTGAAATATCTCACACATTTTCATGTTCTCGTTGAGAACATCAGTAGTTAAGTTCTCGTATTCGTGAACTTGTTCCAAGATTGGCTTATTGTCAATCATTTGGAATCTAGTCCATTGACCAACAACATACTTTTTCTTTCCAGCATGATCAGCACCATATTTCTTTTCCAAACAATCCCATATTTTCTTAGCAGATTTAGATGTAACAAATAAATCAAATATAGGACTAGTCATGTGATTCAACAAATATCCTCTAACAGCTTTGTTATCCTTTTCAGGCTTCTTTTTAGTTGTATCATCAACGGTTAAAATATTTCTAGAATCAGCAGTAGTATTAGAACCATCCTTAGGAGGTTCATTGATTCAGGAGGTTCCTTGAAAGCGATTCAGGAGGTTCCTTGAAAGCAATTTTGGCCCGACTCTGGTGCAAATCGCTCTAGCCGATCGCTCCCCAAGGTTCCACAGTTACTCTCAAACACGTGCACTCATGGTTGAAAGTTGGAGGTTGCTCAAAAACTAATTCCCCAAAAATATTCAAGAAGAAGAAAGAAGGAAGTCTTTATTTATTTATTTTTGTTTCCCTTTTGTTGGTGTATTTTATAATGTTCACAAAGCCAACTTATATAGGATTTTCAAGAGAGGAGTTTCAAAGAAAAGAATGAACGTATACTGAATATTAATGGTATTAAAGAACCATTATATAACATTTACATAAACACTTTTCTTCTTTTCTTTTGTCTTGAAACGTATATTATTCAACGTATTTGATTTTATATTCTTTGCATTACTCAAAATTAATATCTACGGAATTAATTTTACATCCCCAACACACAAGAAAGGAATGCAAGGTTCAACAGTCTCAACAAAAGTTTGGAAATTTACTTTCCTCAAATAATTCAAGCAATCATTCTACCACTTGAGCTTTTCCTCTTCATCAGATTTTTGATTCAATAAAATCTATTCAACTATAAATTCGCCATAAGATTACTAGAACAACAACACTAATTTCATCAACTTTCATAATTGATACAAAAATGAGTCAAAAATTCTTCCCAAAAAATTAGGTGTAAAATTTGGAAGTCAATACCAAATCGTGATGACCAAAGAATTTGGAAATCACCAGTGAAAAATATTTTTAAAATAAGGTTGAAATCAATTTACAATTCTTAATTCATCAATAATTCATGTTCATGAAAGAACCTTCAAAATTTGAAGTTCAAAATCGGGAATTGTAGGTTGAGATTATGAAATAATCAATGGCTAATAAGGATTCCAACTCAAAATCACTTACTCGATGAATTGTACTTGAAACATTACTTCAAAATCACCTCCCAAGAACTCCCCAAGTATAAACTAGGAAATGGGGAGAAATTTCTAAAATCAGTCCCTAAAATCATGTTTCAGATATCGCAAACGTGACTTGGGATCACTTGAGTGATACCTCCTAAAAGGGCGGCATAATAACCCAAGACATTCTCACTAAAATTTTCTCTCATAACATATCATCCAGCACTATTTTGGGAAAGACCAAGTTAGAAAAGCAAAAGAGGTTTAAAATTATGTATACAAATGGTTTTGATGTAATTTTTCGGCAAGGAATTCAAAAGATAATTTCTTGGGGCAAAATTACTTAACCAAAAGAGTGCATGACAAATCCGCATCACAGACCTGCCCCAACATGGCTCATTTTTATCCTTGATACATAAAATACATTCACTAGATGCAATTTGTATGTTAAGTTGAAAATGAACGGGAATGGAACAAGTCCGCATCGCGGACTCGCTTTACCACAACATTCCAATTGACACTTTTAATGAGCGACATTTTGGTATTTTATCCATCCCTCCTATACTTAACACCTGTCATTTTGAGGTTGTTTCAATCTGATATAAGTTTCAATGCAAGATGTTTCTATTATTTACGAACAAAGACTTGGAGAACTAGGAATAAGGAGAAAAGAGTAGGTTAGGTTTCAAGAGAAGAATGTTGATAGTTCAATTTTATGTGTTCAATCTTCATTCAAGGTTTTTAAGGCTAACAAAAATGTGGATTGAGTTCATCCACATGCCCTAACTCATTGATTAGTTGCATTGAGAGTAAGTTGAGTCTCCTATGAGTGAATTCTTGAAAGTTACCTAAATTCTAGCAAATTCTTGCATGATATTGTATAGTTTGATAGTTTTATGAGTTAAATACTTGGAACAATTGATTATGTCCTTTCCCACATGAACTCTAACCAAATGTTGTATATAACTTAGTATCCCTATCTAATAATTAAATTTGAAAGCATGAATTGTGAATACTTTGAATGCGGAGGAATTATACATGAATGAAACCCGAGTAATTGTTGATTACCCCTTTTTAGTTAATTGAACAAGTGTAATTGAGTAAAACATAATGGCATTTTAAACACATACAGGTTGATAGTACGATTGGTTGATTGGCTTGATTGTGAGAAGATCACTGAATTGATTAGAGTCCAATGAGTCTAGTTGAATGACTTGACTGAACTCATTGATTTGAGTTTTATGAGCATATTGAGTCTTGGAGGAGTGTCACGACCCAAAATCGAATCGCAACTAAAAGGAAGTAAACCAAGATAAAACAACTACAACACCTAGAGTTACAATCCCAAAACTTGGATTCATGAGTACAAGAGCTTCTAAACAGTAGGGAAGCATAAATCCAAGGTTGTCTCATAAAGCAAATGCTAAGTCTGATATGAATGACAACAAATAAAGCCTCAAGTGCAATGACGACTCGAAGTCAGAGCCTCACTGTTGTGGTCTTGAAAGGGTAAGAAAACTCCACTTAAATAAGATCAACTACCACTTAGGGGTTCATATGTTCGATCTATAGGGAGGAAACATAGTAGGGCTGAGTATACCAAAATATACCTGGTAGTTTCAATCGACTGGGTAGGAGAAATCGAATAAGCATATAATAAGTAAGAATCCTATCACCTGCAATGAAGAAGTTAGTACAAAACACATATAAATATAGGAACATTTAAAGATAACAAGTATAATCAATGATGCAGTACAAATAAAATGAATGAATGCATAGGATGGAATCACGATTGTCGCACAGCCGGTGTACATATGTACCGACCTAATTCTACCAGGTAGAATACATGTGGGCCTCACAAATTTTATACAAAAATCTCTCAACCTTGCCACCTTTGCATGGTCAAATGATGCCACAATATCTCGATCTAGCGACCTTAGCATGGTCAAGGGATTTTAAGAAGTGGTACAATCTCAGCCTTGCTATCTCCAAGTGGTCAAAGGGTTTTAGAAAAGGTGGTACAATATCTCAACCTTGCCACCTCCGCGCAGGGGTGGTACAAATGCAACATAAAGTGAATGCATGGCAATCCACAAACCAATGTATATGACAGCAATATAATAAGATAATCAATAAATAATAACTATAGAATTAAAAAGGAAATGCAAAGTGTCATACCTAGTATCGCAATGCCATCAACATGTCTCAAATCACCATACTCTCACCAATAGATAAATATATTGATAACACCGGACTTCTCAAGTCCCAAAATATGCACATGAGTCTCAGAGAGTATCTCAAATACCACAATTACCACAAAGTTTACCAAATGATATCACGAGTCTCATATTATCACAATAATATCCAAAAGAGTCTCAAATTTACAAATTACACCATTTCCAATATAACTGATATCACATTTTCACCGTGATATTATCATACCAATCTAATTACTCATGAAACAATCCAAATTTTATGATTATCACATAAATATATCCATTAACTCAAATTTAGTACCAAAAGGTTAGCCTTGCCTACCTCGACATCAAAACCAAACTCGAACTCGAACTAAGTTTCCGGATACTCCACACCCAAAATGTAGATCGAATCAATTAAGCAATATCAAAAATAGATAGTACGCATCAAGAGATGAAGTTTTGATACCTATATTGGAACGAATTGGATCCAGGAGCAAAATGGTCAAAATTAGGGCTAAATTTTGAGGTTAAATTAGAAATTATGATCCTACACAGAAAAGGAGTTTGTTGGAAAAAATTCCACTAAAATTGAGCTCAAATTGAAGGAGAGATCAATATTTAAAGTTTCTAAATATAGACATGAAAAACCCAATTTTGATTCCCAAAAATCAAATTACAAAGGAAAATGACTGGTTCATTAACGTACGAGGGACTAGAGTATAGTTCTAACAGTCCCTAACCTGGAAAGACATTTTTCCCTTATTCATCTGGGACAACTGGAAAAGAAGAAACGAAAACTTCCACAGGAACACGTTGAACAAAGTATGCACCAAAAAACCCAAATCATACGCGATAGAATATCGCCTGTTAACAGGCCACAACCTTAGGAAAACAAACTGCCATATAAAACATGTTAAATGGGATTCACCTGATCAAGGCTTCAAACTAAATACAGATGACTTAGCAATACAAATCTTGGATAGGGGAGATACAGGTGGAGTATTTAAAAACAATAAAGGGGAATAGTTCCTAGGCTATATGAGTAACCTCTACGCCACAAATAATATCAAAGCAGAACTAACACCTCTACTGCAGTGACTGAAGCTGACATTAGACAATGGCTTAAAACTGCTGGAAATCAACACAAACTTTCATGTAGTAGCCAATCTCCTTGTGCAAGATCACCTAACATATTCTAATATCTAGTTTAAATGCAGGGAGCTATTCCAGAAACTGGGGAACCCTCCCTCTCTACATAGACATAGGGAACAAACCAGGTAGCAAATAATGCAGCACTTGCGAAGGAGGGAACAAAGCTATCGGACCTGAATGCTTTTTTTTTTTTTCTGAGAAGTTCTTCCGGTGTGTGTCCTGGATAAGCTAAAGATAAACATAGAGAGAACTTGTTTTCTTAGGCTGACTAAAGCCCCTATGTCGATGGACAAGTTTTTTGTTAATGCTAACGTAATCCCTCTGAACAGTACTGTAATTTGCAGGCATCTGACTCTGCCAATATTATGTATTAGTGAATATTTTGATATAAAGATAAATATCTTTGTAACATAAAAAATGATACCGTAGAAGAAAATTACATGGGGCGTTCCCCAAATGTATTGATCTTCAAAAATGTTCTTCTACTTTTAGTTGAGACAAAGCACATTTTTAAAACAATCCTCCATACTCAATTGCCTCTCAACTTCTTCTTTTTGTCATTTTACTTTTTTGTTATTTTTCTTTTATTCTTTATTTTCGCTTCTCTTTTGTTTCTTTATAATTTTAATTTTTTTCCCCATTTTAAAAATATTTTTTGTTCAGATGCTTATGAAAATCAAGGTGGGTTCTACAATTAGGGAAAGATTTGAAAGGTTCTCACTTATGTTTGAGATATTACGATTATTTATATTTTTATATAGATTTTATAGACTTAGTTACATTAATTCTACTTTTTGTTTAGATAATCTCTTGAATCACATACTAACTCCATTATTTCAGCTTGGTCAAAATTGTCTCTATCTGAAAATGTAATTGTGTTAATATCGCCTCATGTCTTGCGTATTAAAATTGTTGACATTAACTTAACATTATCAGAATGTTTGAACAATAGAAGCATAAATCTTATTAAAATATCACTATAGTCCTTAATTAGATGCCATTTTCTTGTTTTCTTTTAATCTTAGTAGTAGTTTGTTAGAGATTGAGGGCAAGGAGAGTCGAACTTTGATTTGGTTACCACCATGTAGATCAAACATGACCCATTGAATTTTGAATTTTGAATTGTATTTTGTTAGTATATATGAGTAGGATTATGTCGGTAAAAAGTTGTTACACCCCTAATTTCTTTTATCTAATTTGGAGTAGATGCACAGAGGATGCTGAGAAAAGACTGAGAAAAGCTACAAAAGAAGGTTCACGAGTGCCATTTACGACTCATAGAAAAGCTTACGACTCGTACAATGGGTCTTGTGAAACACCCAGATTATTTGGTGAAAATTTTCTAAGTCTGAGACCTATATACAAGATGATATACAATCTGTAAAGTATTTCACAACTCGTAGATTGGTTACGTGGATTGATGGTCCGAATATCGACTTTTTAGTATCTTGAATTACGAGTTAGCAGACGACTCAAAGAGGAGGTTTCATGACAAATCCAGTATCTCAAATTTCAAGACCCGTAGTTTATGAGAGGTCATCTACGACTTGTAGAATGATCTACGGCCTGTAGACGGGGTCGACGATACTTTTTAAGAGGGGTATTTTTTTCCATTCCAATCCTTATTTAATTAAATCCTTGGTTGTTTTAGGTTTGAATAAAGCCTTAAAACAGAACCCAAGGTGTATTTTATTCACCATTCTTCCCCAGAAAGGTTTCTCAAGAACACTAAAAGAGGGAGGAGAGCAAGAGTTCTTGATTTTAGCATGAAAATCTACTGGAGTTTGATTGTTCCTTCTATCCCCAGGTATGCAAGGCTCACTAAAGTGTGGAATTACCTTTGTTCACACATCCCCTTCATCTACTTGAGTCAAGATTTGGAAAAGAGTTGAGATTTGAGAAATTTTATTACCCTAATACTAAATTCTTGCATTTATTATGAATTCTCTCGATAATGTGTGAATTACTTGCTGCATTGCATAATTAATGATATGATATGAGGTAAAGTTCGAACTTGGAAGAATGAACCCTAAATTGAATAATTGTATGAAATTTTATGCATGGATTGAGTTGAGGTTTGAGTTTGGTATTGATTGGATGAGTTGAGTAATTTCAGCATTATAGAGCATGAAAAACATATTGAACCTAGTCACTTATACTACCATGAAACTTACTTGCATTGCATGATGAGTCAAATTGAGTGAGTCTAAATGACCGTATGAGTCTGAGTTAAGTTTGGTCGTCAGCATTGATTGTGTTGATAAGTAATTGAGATGAGTTGAGATGAGGTAACCCCATTGAGGTTGAGATTTGAGATGATGGACTAAGCATTAAGGATTGAGTTGGTTGATGAGTTGAGTGTGTTTTAGTCTTGGTAGGAGTATCGAGCACTGAGCTGGGAGTGAGTAGACATCTACTTTAACCTACAGAACTACGTTGCCAGTATAGGATGGCCGTACAACCCATTCTGGTGACTCTTGTCCCAAAAGTAGAGGTTTATTATGGATCCATTAGAGAGTTGATTGTCCTTTACCATGGCACATTTAGGACGGGCATGGCAATGACGTCACCATTATTGTGCATCACCAAACTAAAGGTGATGGATTGAATGTCGGCTAAGAGAAACTCCTAAGCAGCTTGATTGAGCATGATATGTTAAACAACAACAATAACAACAACATACCCAGTAAAATCCCACAAGTGGGGAAGCATGATATGTTAAACCTCATCCATTTTTACTAAGTATATTTTAAAAAGAAAAATTTAATTTAAACTTGCGTGTATTGAGTTGAGTGTGAGTTGTTGAGTCGAGATGAGTAAGTTAAGCCTTATTTTCTTGAGCTATTTTAAATACTAGTATATTCAATATACTGACGTCCATTTGGACTTGTATTATTTTATGATGCAGATACAGGTGATAGAAGACTTCATCCCACGCACCATTGAAGTCTAGATCAATGCATTCTATAGTTGGTGAGCCCTTCTTGCATTCCCGGAGGAGCCCTTTTTACCTTTTACTTCCATTGAGTACTTTATTTTCTTTGATTTGGGGTGTCCATGGCTTGTCATGGTACCATCTAGATTGTTGAGTTGAGGCTTCAAAGACATTGAGTAGATGATTTTGTTGAGTATCTTGTATTTGCAAACTTATTTATTGAAAGCTATAAGTTAGTAGATTTATGCTTATCTAGATGATGTATATCTATTTAAGAATTATTCTTTCACAGTCGATTTGATGTGATGATGAAGCGTGGTTCTCTTGGGGAATCAGCAATGGTTCTTCAAGTGCTGGCCACGCCAAGGGTATCCTCCCAGGGCGTGACAAACTTGGTATCACAACACAGAGTTGATGAGTCCTATGGAGTCTATGAAGTCGTGTCTAGTAGAGTTTTGTTTATAAGTGTGTTGTGCACTACACTGCATAAGCAGGAGGTTATAGGACATTAGGAACTGTCACACTTTCTTGTATTCTGAGTTCATGAAATTGAGTTAAAACTCTACAAAACTCTCTTCTAACTCGTGTGTTATGCGATTGCAAATCATGCCTCCTGAACGAACCGTTACCTAAAAAAACACTCTAACTAACAATGCTGAGAACCCTACTATGGAAACGAGGGGCAGAGGTCGACTGCTGAGAATCGCTGGTGTTCTTGTGACGCCTATTGCTCCACCTGATCCTACCACAGAGGTTGATTTCAGAGGAGCTATCACCATGCTCACACAATTGGTAGTACCCAAAGCGGGAACCAGGGCTCATAGACTCCTAGTTCTAGCTCTTAGGAGCCAACAACTGCCACTATACTGTGAGACTTTCTGAGGATGAACCCACTGGTCTTCACTGGGTCAAAGGTTGAGGAGGACCATCAGAACATCATTGATGAGATGTGGAAGGTGTTGAAAACTTGCATGCGACCAAGACTGAGGGAGTGGAGCTTGCAGCCTATTAGCTCAAGGATGTGGCTAATGTTTGGTACAATCAGTCGGAATAGAGTCGAGGTAAGGATACTGAACCCGCTGCTTGGGATGAGTTAGAGAGTGACTTCCTCGATCACTTCTTTTCTTAGGAGTTTAGAGAGGCAAAGGTTGAGGAGTTTGTGAATCTGAAATAGGAGAGGCTAACTGTTGAGAAGTATAGCCTGAAATTCATCTGGGTTGGGTAGACATGTGAAGAAGGGTGCAAGGCGGCATCAGTGATCCCTGACATAGATATTTCTAAAATGATGGTTCATTCCCAGCAAACTGTGGAGGATAAGAAGAAGGACAGAGAGGAGCATCTGAGTAAGAAGGCAAAGTCAAGGACTTGAGCCCTATCAGACCAGGTAGTGTAATGGAGATAAGTCATACTTCCAGAAGAGGTCCTCTAGCTATGCACCATCTTCGACTACTGCACCCACCCCAAGCCACAGGTATGATAACAGGTCCCATGTTCATCCAAACTTTATGGCACAGGGTGTACAATCTCAAGTCACTGTGATTCTTGTCTCTAAAGGGAAGCCACCTTGTGGGAAATGTGGCAGGATGCATACATTTGGGAGAATGTAGAGATGGAGGGAATGATTGCAACAAGTGTGGCAAGCTAGGCCATTTTTAGAGGCAGTGTCCAATGTGGGGAAATAAGACCGAGTCCTCTACCATAGCACCACCGACAAGGGGAAACCAGAAAGGTCTGCACCAGGGCAGGCAATGGGACAAACCGTCTGTATGAGATGGGTAATCAATGGGACCAAGAGGTTGCACCGGATGTTGTGATGGTTATGCTTTGAGTTTTTTCCTTTCGTTGCTATCCTTTACTTGATTTGGGTGCAACTTGTTCATTTGTGACACCATATATGGCTGGTAGACTTGAGATCCTTTCTGAGTGTTTGCCTGAGCCGTTTTTTTTTCTACTCCTGTTGGTGAGTCCATTTGAGCTGAGAGAATCAATAAAGATTGTGTGGTGTCCATCTATCATAGGGATACTCTTGCCGATTTGATTGAGTTAGAGATGGTCAATTTCAATGTAACCCTTGGTATGTACTGGCTTCACACCTGCTATGCCTCTATTGATTGCAGAACTTGAACTATGAAATTTTAGTGTCTGGATGAGCCAGTCATCCAATGGAAGCGATATTCTGTTGCATCAATGGGTGAGTTTATTTCTTACCTCAAAGCCAGAAGATTGATCGCTAAAGGATGTATCTACCACTTCATGCGAGTCAAGTCCGATGATGTTAAGCCCTCTACTCTTGAGTCTGTCCAGACCATGAGAGAGTTTCCTAATGTATTTCCTAAGGATCTTCCCGGAGTCTCTCTTGATAGGGAGAACGACTTCGAAATTGATGTACTTAATGATGTCAGACCATATGAAATGGACCTTGTGGAGTTGAAAGAGTTAAAGGAGTAGTTAAGGAATTTGCTAGAAAAGGGATTTATACGGCCGAGTGTCTCCCATGGGGCACTTCGATCTTGTTTGTACGAAAGAAGGATGGTTCTCTTAGGGTGTGCATTGACTACCGTTAGTTGTATAAGGTGACAATCAAGAATAAGTATCCCTTTCTGAGGATCGACGACTTGTTTGACCAACTTCAAGGTGCTACAATTTTTTCTAAGATAGACCTCAATCAACCTATCACCTATTGAAGATGAGAGAATATGACATCCTAAATACCACTTTTTGAACACGATATAGACACTTCGAATTCTTAGTGATGTCATTTGGATTGACAAATGCACCTGCAGCCTTTAATGTTCCTAATGAACAGAGTGTTCAAACATTATCTTAATATGTTCGTGATAGTGTTCATCGACAATATTTTGGTGTATACTCGAGATGAGGAGGAGCATGCCATTCACCTCAAAATCATGTTGTAGAACTTAGAGATAATAAGTTATATGCAAAATTTTCTAAATGTGAGTTTTGGCACAAATCCGTGGCTTTCTTGGGTCAGATGGTTTTTGAAGAGGGAATTCGAGTCTATACTCAAAAGATCGAGGCAGTTAAGAACTGGCCAAGGCCAACCTCACCGACCTTGATATGGAGTTTTCTGGGATTGGCTGGCCATTACCAGAGGTTTATTGATGGATTTTCTTCCCTATCCACACTGTTGACTAGACTGACTCAAAAGAAGGTCAAGTTTCAATAGACTGAAAAGTGAGAGAGAAGTTTCAAAGAGTTAGAGATGAGATTAACTACCTCACCAGTGTTGACCTTACCTAATGGGATGGATAGATTTGTTATTTACTGTGATTCTTCAAGAGTGGGATCGGGATGTATGTGGATGCAGAGGGGGAAGTTTGTGGTCTATGCCTCTAGATAACCTAAGGTGCATGAGAAGAACTACCCCACTTATGACTTAGAGTTGGCGGCAGTAGTGTTTGCTTTTAAACTACGGCGCCATTATTTATATGAAGCACATGTTGATGTATTCACAAACTATAAGAGCCTACAATATGTCTTCAACCACAAAGATCTTAACTTAAGGTAGAGAAAATGGATTGATTTGCTCAAAGACTACGAAATGAGCATCCTCTACCATCCACGTAAAGCTAATGTAGTTTTTTATGCTCTTAGCAAGTCGTCCATATGAAGCACCGCATATGTGGAGGAGTAGAAGAGAGAGTTAGCCGAGGAGGTTCACAGAACGGCATGGTTGGGAGTTCAATTAGACAAATCAAGTAAAGGAGGAGTTCTTGTGCATAATGTTTCTGCATCATCTCTAGTAGTGGAGGTGAAGAAGAAACAAGATCAAAATCCCTTCTTATTGCAGTTGAGGGAGGATGTGCATAAGCAAAAGGTAATGACTTTTGCCAAAGAGGGAGATGGGGTATGAGGTATCAAGGCAGACTATATGTTCAGGATGTTGATGATGTTCGAGGGAGGATCATGTCAGAGGTCTACACTTCCAGATATTCCATACACCCAGGGTCTAACAAGATGTACCTTGACTTGAAGAAAGTCCACTAGTTGAGTGGAATGAAGAAAGACATTGATGAGTTCGTTTCCAAGTGCCCGAATTGCCAATAAGTTAAAGTTGAGTACCAACGGCCATGTGGAATAGCTCAGAACTTTGAGATTCCAAAGTGAAAATGGGAGATTATTAGCGTGGACTTTATCACAAGCTTATCGAGGACCCATAGGTAGCATGATTCATTTTGGGTGATAGTGGATCGGATGATGAAATTTGCACATTTCTTGGCAGTCAAGACAACTGACACCATGGAGGATTACACCTGGCTATACATATAGAAGGTTATTAGACTACATGGAGTCCTTCTGTCTATCATCTCAGATAGAGGAGCTCAATTCACCACCTAGGTTTGGAGATCCTTTCAAAAAGATTTAGGTACGAGGGTGCACCTTATCACTACTTTTCACCCCTAGACGGATGGCCAAGCACAGCGTACTATTTAGACTTTGGAGGTATATATTAAGAGCTTGTGCTGTTGACTTTAAAGGTAATAGGGATGACCACTTTCCATTGTTAGATTTTGCATACAATAACAACTTCCATTCAAGTATTCAGATGCCCCATATAAGGTACTTTGTGGGAGGAGGTGTAGGTCGCTGGTTGGATGGTTTGAGGTTGGTGATGCAGAGTTGATTGGACTAGACCTGGTTCATAAAGCTATGGAAAAGGTGAAGATATTCGAGAAAGGTTGAGGACGGCACAGAGTAGACAAAAATCCTACACAGATGTCAGAAGAAGAGACTTAGAATTTGAAGTCAATGATTGGGTATATTTGAAAGTGTCACCTATGAAAAGAGTGATGAGGTTTGGAAAGAAAGGAAAGTTGAGTCTGCAGTATATTGGCCCTTATCAAATCATAAAGAGAGTCAGTAGTGTGGCATATGAGTTATAACTGTCATCAGAGTTAGCGACCATCCACCCAGTCTTCCACGTTTCCATGCTTAAGAAGTTTTTAGGAGACCCACAGTAGGTAGTGTCTATTGAGAGTATTGGACAGAAAGACAGTTTGAGTTATGAGGAGACTCCTATCCAAATCCTTGATCGTCAGGTTCACAAGTTAATCTATTACTGAATGCTGATGATAAGAGAGTTGATGGTAATAAATTCCCTCTAAATTCTTGAGTTCCCATTCCTTAAGTTCTTCTTTCATTATTAGTATGATAGATGATAGAGTTCTAGAGTCTGAGTGAGGATTGATATGATGTACTAACTATTTGATTATTTTAATTGCTGAATTTCTTGATTTATCAATTGCATGGGTGAGATGAGAGCTGGTTGATTGTTAGATTCTATAGGGAGATTCGTTCCTTAACCTAAATCCCAAGATTTCTCATCATTTGAGGATGAATGATCTCAAGGAGGAGATAATGTAATAGCCCCTAATTCCTTTTACCTAATCTGGAATAGATGCACAGAGAATGCTGAGAAAAGACTGAAAAGCTGCAGAAGAAGGTTCACGAGGGCCATTTATGACTCGTAGATAAGATTACGACTCAGGAAATAGATCTCGTGAAACACCCAGAAGACTTGGAGAGAATTTTCTAAGTGTGAGGACAATATACGAGATGGTATATGACCCGTAAAGTATTTCATGGCTCGTAGATTAGTTTCATGGAGTGATGGTCCAAATATAAGCTTTTCAGTATCTTGATTTACGAGTTAGCAGATGACTCGTATAATGGTTTACGACTCATAGAGGAGGTTTCCTGATAAATTCTAGTAACTCAAATTTTAGGACCCTTAGTTTATGAAAGGTCGTCTACGATCGTAGAATGGTTTACGGCTCATAGACGGACTCTCGTAGACTCAGGTGACAGTTTTTAAGAGGGGTATTTTTGTTCATTCCAATTCCTATTTAATTAAATCGTTGGTCATTTTAGGATTGAATAAAGCCTTAAAACAAAACCCTAGGTGTATTATTCACCATTTTTCACCATAAAGGTTTCTTGAGAACACTAGAAGAGGCAGGAGAGCGAGAGTTCTTGATTTTAGCGTGAAGATCTACTAGAGTTTGATTGTTCCTTCCATTCCCAGTTATGTATGGTTCACTAAAGTGTGGAACTACCTTTGTTCAGACGCCCCCTTCATCGTCTCGAGTCAAGATTTGGAAAAGAGTTAAGATTTGGGGAATTTTATTACCCTAATACTAAATGCTTACATTTGTTATGAATTCTCCTAATAATGCGTGAAGTACTTGCTACATTGCATAATTAATTATATGATATTGAGGTAAAGTTCGAACTTGGAAGCATGAACCCTAAATTGTGTCATTCTGTGAAATCTTATGCGTGGATTAAGATGAGGTTTGAGTTTGGTATTGATTTGATGAGTTGAATAAATTTGAGCATTATAGAGCATGAAAAGCATATTGAACCTAGTCACTTATACTACCATGAAACATACTTGCATTGTATAACAACAACAACAACATTACCCTAATGCCTCAAAGTCTCCCGCCCATTGCGGGGTAAGGGAGGGTCACATGTACGCAGCCTGATCCATATGTTTAAAAACATAGCACGACTGTTTCCGGATGACCCATGATGAGCGTCGAAAGTTGTATTTGACTAACTGCTACTTCACAATTGAAAGAAGCGCAGACAGTTTAAAGAGCCATTTTGCTTTATTCCATCATACCCCAAAGCCAAAAAATAGTGAATTTTTAGCTCCATCCGAGATTGATGGAAACTTACTTGCATTGTATGATAAGTCAAATTGAGTGAGTCTAAATAACCATAAGAGTCTGGGACGACTTTGATTGTCTGCATTGATTGACCGAGTTTATGAGTAACTGAGATGAGTTAAGATAAGGTAATGAGGTAATCCCATTGAGGTTGAAATTTGAGTTGATTGAATGAGTATTGAGGATTGAGTTGATTGATGAGTTGAGCATATTTTAGTTTTGGGAGTAGTATCAAGCACCAAGCTAGGAGTGAGTAAATATCTACTTTAACCCACAGAACTACGTTGCTAGTGTAGGATAGTCGGACAACCTATTCTAGCAACTCTTGTCCCAAAAGTGGACATTTACTATGGATCCATGAGAGAGTTGATCGTCTTTTACCATGTTACATTTAGGATGGGAGAGGTAACAACGTCGCCTTCATTATACATCACCAAACTAAAGGTGATAGGATTGGATATCGGTTAAGAGAAACTCCTAAGCACCTTGATTGAGCATGATATTTTAAACCGAGTCTATTTTTACTAAGCATATTTTTAAAAGCATGATTTAATTTAAACTTGCAGTTATTGAGTTGAGTATTAGTTGTTGAGTCGAGATGAGTGAGTTGAGCCTTATTTTCTTAACCTATTTTACATACTAGTATATTCCATGTACTGACGTCCATTTGGACCTGCATCAGTTATGATACCGATACGGGTGATAGAGGACTTTAGGCCGAGCACTGTTGAAGTCTAAATCAGTGCATTCCAGAGTTGTTGAGCCCTCCTTGCATTCTCCAGGGAGCCTTTTTTACCTTTTACTTCCATTGAGTACTTTATTTTCTTTGATTTTGGGTGTCCATGGCCTGTTATGGCACCATATAGATTGTCGAGTAGAGGCTTCAATAACGCTGAGTAGAAGGTTTTGTTGAGTATCTTGTATTTCCAAACTTATTCATTTGAAACTAAGTGGAGTTATGCTTATCTTGATGATGTACATATATTTGAGTATTATTCTTCTGCTGTCAAGTAGATGTGACGATGAGGCAAGGTGGTTCTCTTGCAGAATCAACAATGGTTCCTCAAGTACCGGTCACACCAAGGGTACCCTCCTGGGGCATGAAAAAAGTAGTCAAACATTTTTCAATTTGGAGTTTATTAGAATTATGTGCTTATTTAGAAAAATAATTATAGTTTGAAA
>JAABOM020039330.1:0-16656 GCA_011800125.2 Solanum clarkiae
GGTCTGCGTACCATATACCCTCCCCAGACCCCACTTGTGGGATTTCACTGGGTATGTTGTTGTTGTTGTTGTTGTTTTATTTAATAGTATTTGACATAAAAAAATTCAAATATAACTTGATATTATGTTTTAGTATTTGGATTTTGAAAAACATTAAAAATTTTATTTTCATTTTTTAATTTATTTTATCTCAAGAAAATTTTAAAATTTTCATTTTCATAAAATAACCTCATCTAAAAATTTCAAATAATTTTTTTTAAAAAAAAATTATGCCTAAAATGCACTTGAGAGTCAAAGTTATTGAATTCTATTGAAATTGTTGGCGAAGTTCTAATTTAGCCCCAACTAAGGAATGTGATCCAGTACCTATTCATGAGAAATATTAATTTTCATGAAATATTTGCATAATTATAATAAGTTATCATAAGTAAATAAAAACTAAGAGGAAAATACATTTAATAACTCAATTCAACCATGATTAGTGATAAAATTTATGTGAAAATTACGTATTAACATATATTTATTAATTTGGTGCAAACAACGCACTCTTTTATATTTTTATCTTTCTTGTTAAAATCCAATAAAGTTTTCTTGTTCAATTCTTCTCCAAAAAAGAATAGAACGGACTAAACAATGAGATTATTTTTTTTTTAAAAGTCAAGAGCATATGCTAAATGATACAAAACAATTATTTCCTTTGCCTTAACTTGTTTATCTTATTTACCTCTTAGTCCATTTAATAAAAATGTTTCTTTCAATTTTTTGATAATATTTTTGTTTAACTTTTTACGTGACATTATTAGCACCACAAAATTAAAGAATATTTTAGTTCAATTTATATACTTTTAATTTACAATCACAAAAATTAGAAGTCTTTTTAATGCTTAAGTTAGCATGTCGGCTTAAATCATCAAAGTTAGACAAGAATAACAACAACAATATACCCAATGGAGTTGCACAAGTGAAGTCTGGAGAAGATAAAATGCACACAGACCTTACCACTACCTTATAGAGATAGAGATGTTTTCGAAAAACCTTTGTCTCAAAAATCAAGCCCCATAAGTAGAAGATACCAGATATGAAAAAGGGAAAAAGAAAAGAGAAAAGGAAAACGACTAATAATGAAAAACAAATGATAATATGTAAATACGATAAAAGTAACATATATAAGATGGATAATGATACTATAGAATATAAAGATACGACTAATTTTACTAACCTACTGTATTACATTACCAGACATCGACCTATCTCTACTAGCATATTATCCTATCATCAAAGCTAGACAAATAAATTAAAACGGCGAAAGTACTTATTGTTAGCAATCATTCCAATGTATCTGCCCATCTTTCTTTACCACCTTCAGAGATGAAACATAATCTAGCCAATTTTAAACAAAGCATGCAGAAAAACCTCGTTATCATTGTCTAATATACACTCACTATAATATTAATTATATTTAATCATATATTATTGTCGATTATCATTGCTAGAGATCAATACATTAATCATTTAATTTGGTTGGGTTTTGCTGTATAATTATTATAGCTAATAGACCAATCAATCACGTCACAAAGTACAACAATAATAATAATATATACTACTATACTAGGAAATAACGTTACCAACACCACTAATGACGTGACGTTCTTATCATCTTATGTGTTGATGTGTACTTCCACCCAAAACTTGCTCGTTGGCTGATGTTTCAACACGTGTATATTATCATTGATGATTACAGTGAGATGGATAAAAAATTTAAATCAGAAATTTTATTTGTTGTGATTAATTTACGTCTCTGCAATTTTTCATGTAAATCAACTCGTGCTTCATAAAGGAGCCTGGTGCTTTGGTTTTGCGTCTCTTTTCGTGTGTGCTTAATCCATAGCTAGAGTTAGCTAGGATGGAGGTTAAAGTCCAGACTAATTGGAGTCGATCAAATTAGTGGGTAGTTGAATAGTTACTTAACTGATGAGGGTTTTCATTTTCTTTGTAAAGCGGAAAAAGGTTAAGAGGTTAGTCCTTAGATTGAAGGAGGTTGTAATCGTTGTTGCTCTGGAAGATAGTGAAACTGAGATAAAAGTATGTTTAATGAGTCGTGATTGTTTCTTCCTCGAGTAAGGAGTTTTTCCATGCAAAAGTTCTGTGTTATTTTCTTTCCGTCTTTCTTAGTTTTGTGATAAAGTACCTGGCCTCTTATTGCAATAGTCGCATGCAATCCATTGTTAATAAATTTCTTGATAAAAGTATTAAATCTATGTAAAAGTTATTGAATTTTTGTGAATTCAAAAATTATGCTCTAGATCCATACTTGCCTTACAGAGCACGAATCTCAATTAATCGAGAGGCAAAATAAAAGATTATGCTTTAGACCAACTTCGAATGTGAACCCGGACATCATAATATGCTAAAGAAAGCTGTAAAAATACAAGCAACAAGCGCACTTGACCCAAGATTAGCAAAAAAGTCAAATTTTACACTAAGAACACCTGAACTCCATGGATTTATTCTCTGTCTAGGCTCTATACATGAGTAATTTTGGCTAATTTAACGTATAAATACGCCTCAGATCAATCCACAAGCCCCTTTTTTCTTTACAAGTAAATGAACTCCACCAAATCCTAGCTACCCCAAAGTTAAGAACACGAGCACAACCTCTCCAAAACAGACCTTAAAAACGAACAATACCAGAATCCTTTATAAAGCAAGATCTAGTTCACATTAAGAGCAGGAAAACAACATCTAAAGAAAATAATAAAATAATGCTTCAAGAATAGACACCATTAATGTTTTCTTCAAGGTATTTTCACATGAAGGAGATGAACTTTTTGGTTGTGAATATATTGGAGTGGATGATCCTTTCACTTGTTGATTCTCAATGTGTATCAAACCCTTCAAAAGACAAATAATAACCTTTTAGGGGCTGTCAGGACCACCGCCAAAAATTCACCATTTGGCCCAATATTATTGGTCACTGAACCTATTACACTATAGATACTCGAACACACCTAAAATTAGTTATTTACAGGCTATATCACTCTCCAAGAAATTTACATATTACGATCATCTCTGGAATGGGATCACGTCCCATTCAAAATTTATCAATTATCAAAATCATTATTATCTAACAAAAATTAAATAAATTTTTTTATACAAATAAATTATTTGAATAAAAGCTGTCAGTTTCATCAGAAATCTGCATCAAATACTTAGACGTCAAAATAAGTACGAGTCACCGAGTATGCATAATAGAAAAAATTAAAAAAACAGTTGCACATTATAGAATCCTCCGTCAGCATGCATGGATTACCAATGACTTGATAAGTTTTTATTAAACTTTGTATATAATTAATTCATGTGTGAATTAAACACCGAGTTCTTCCTATTGGTGTGCTGTTTAATTAAAAATTTCCAACTTAGAAAATTAAGCTGAACTGATTTCCACCAACTTTAAGTCACCACACACTTCAATATTCTTCTTTTATGCTGATAAGGCTGAGTTAATCATAAACTTTTTTAATGATAGCTGCCCAAATAAGTGCCTTTTAACAATTAAAAAAAGTTTACACGTGTTGCAAATAAAGGAAAAAATTAATGAAAGTTTAAAATATGAGGATGAAATTGTCCAATTTCAAGTGAGAAAAAGGACCACAGTTCCTCAATTATTACTGAAAAAGAGTTCCTCATTTATTTAGTACGCAAAATTACCTTAAAACTTGGTTCCAATTATTAGTGATATCTTCAAATTATATTATTAAAAAAATAATATTTATTTTTCAAAAAGAGAATAAAAATTATATTTGCTATTTTCTCTGTTCATTTTTGCTTGTCACTATTTCACTTATCGAAGTCAAACTATGTGTACTTTGAACAACATTTTAAGATGTATTTTTTCATCATATTGATATGAGAAGGATTGCAACTTATAGTTTTTTTCCTATGGTTTTTAACCATCTAAATTTTAGATTTCAAATATAAATTTAACTACTTTAATTTAGCTTTGAAGTTTAGTCAAGTTGACCTTAAAAAATGAAATAGTAATAAATAAAAATAAACAGAAAGAGTAATAATTTTTTATCAAAAAAAATTAAAAATCTATTTATTAGTCTTAATGCTGAGAATGTATCAAAAATAATCTTTTCATCAATATAAGATAATAATAAAATATGTATATACTCAATCTTTTTCAAATCATACTTGTTGGGTTTCACTGATTGCCAATATTAAAAAATTCAATTTGATACATAGACAGTTGTCTGGCCTTTGTTAATGTTCCTAATTCTTTTTTCTAGAAGTTGGTAGAAGATTTGATATGATCTTTTTTCCTAAATAAATTTTCATCAAGTATTCCTGAGGAAGTGTGTGAAAAATTGTGAGTGACCATGGCAACAAAACAGCTTTTAGGAGCGGCAATAAGTATGCAACTTAATAAAAAATGCTAAAATTTTATCGATATTAATTAATTACACTATTAGATTTAATAAAATTGTCATCAATTTTAGTGACATTTACGACAAATGTTAAACTGTAATTGTTCTATTGTTTGCCTCTAAAAAAATATATATTTGACGGTAATTATATATCACCGTTATTAATTGTTACTAAAGATCAATTTTAAGGTGGAGTGAACTCTCTTTCTCCCCTCACTTCTTTTTTAAATTTTTTGCTAAATTTAATATTTTAGATTGCTTGTTCATATTAGATGAACTTGTTAAATCTTAAAAAATACATCTTTACATAATTATCCCTAAGAACAAATGTCTTTCAAAAATTTCATGATGTTCAATGTTTTCCCACAACTATGCGTTGTCTTAATTACCTTCATGAAGTTAGCTAATATTTGATAACTTTTACCTCCTGACCTTTGACCAACCAGTGAAGGATTGTTAGATTTTTCTGGTTCTGATTCTGGCTGATCTATCAAGCGAATATCCTTATCAAAATATTTTTACTTCCCGCTTCGATCAATTATCAATAATTTTAGAAAGTTGATGTGGTAAGGAGAGTGAATACACTCTTGTTTAGGCACGTAAGAATGAAGAAAATTCAGTTTTCAAGTGGAATAATTTTGATAACCTCATTTAGTCATTTTCAAAAACATATTTGAAAAGGTTGTAGTAAAAAGAAGAGTTTGTTTTTCCAAAAAGAGCAAACACTTGAAATGAAATATAATAAGGCAAAAATAACTATAATTTGTTAAAATTATGATTTGTAATTATATATTATAGGAGAGTGGCAAGTGAGATCGAGAGAGGGAGGAGAGAGGAGAGCGAGAGAGGGCAGGGAGCGGAGAGAGGTGAATATTTTTGTATATTTGTCAAATTATATGTGTATATTTGTCAAATAATTATATATGTGTAGCTAGTATACATTATGTATTTATATATTTGGCAGATGAGATTGGGAGATAGAGGAGAGAGGCGAGTGAGATCGAGAGTGGGCAGAGACGTACAGTATATATACATCTGTTGAATTGAATATGTATTTCTGTTAAATAATTGTATATATGCAGCTGATATACATACATATTTGTATATTTAACAAGAAATTGTAGAGAGAGAGAGGAGAGAGAAAATAACAACAAAACTCTAACTACGGCTATAAATTATATTTTTTTCAAACTATAGTGATATAATGTAAATACATACCATATGTTTTGCTAATTACGTAATTTAGCCTTAGAACTATATATTAATCTTTTCAAATAATAATACTTATGGTGTAGTATAAAATGGGATAAACATATAGTGTATTTTCTATCTTCACGTTTGGTATAAAGTCTTTTAAAAGGAATAGAAAAACAAAGTTAATCCAGGAAAAATGGTATGCATCAGAGTTAGGCAAGTTTGTTTTATATATCATTGGAGTTGTTTGATTTGGAAAACCAATTAATATAGGACAAAAGCAACACATGTAATAGCAGAAGTATCACATGGAAGTAGAGATAGAATTTCCTCAACAACAGGCAAAATCATCCAATGTCTTCCTCATCAACCTCATTACATGTGATGATGTGAACAAGATTGAAAGACCAATTGATTATTAGTGTTATTGTTAATTTAGTTGGATGGATATATATGATTCCTCCACTCTTAGTTACTAATAGATGTTTCGAGTTTGAATTATGAATAAGTTTTTTTTTTTTTTTTTGTAAGGGAGTGCTCCCTTTAGTGAAATGGTTATATGATGTAAATTCAAATTAAGTAATCTTCAATATGAACACTTGACATCAGATGAAAAACTAAAATAATGAGTCGATTAAATTTATATCTGTCAAATGTTATAAAATATTGGATACTGTTTAAATATTTTTAAAAAGTGGGTACATATTAAATGAGGGGCAAACTTCTTCCCTAGATATAATAAATTATACTTTTTAGTGCATAAAACTTTAGTTCTTGAAAAATGAAGGTATAAGACTGGTATATTCAATTAGTATATCAATGCCAAAAGCCCAAAATACTGAGGATTGAAAAAAGGAATCAATATGTGTTCAACGTAATGAAGTTCACTTAACTGTGATAATTTTGCAAGAGATGTAAACTTAATTATATGTGCATTGTAATATTTCGGGAGTTAAAAAGTCAAAATCAAAATAGATCTACGAATTGGCATATCGAGCATGAATCGTGAATATTGTAGTTTTCTATGTATGCATGATCTACTGTATTTTAGTTGTTTGCTATATATTTTACTTTTTGGATAGCAGTGTGATCCTACTAGTACACTATTGCTATGTGTATTAATACTACACATGCTCTTATTTTGTTGAGTACAAAGCATCTTCAAGTGGTTGCTAATAGACTCAGCTAGGTGACTATTGATTCAAGAGTTTAAGGGTGAGTCAGCTCATTCAGGCTACCATAAATTCTCCCACCACTTTTAGTCCATTTGCATTAGGACTGAGACTTCTATTTATTAAATTGTCTTTTGGTTTTTCGGGGTTGCATTCCCTTATGTTAGACATTTAGTTAAAGTTTTGGTGCAATGATTTTTAGTTCTTAGGTAGTGTTTTATGTTGTTAAGTTTTCTATTGCTATATGAGAACTCAACTTGTTTCGCTTAATTATTTAAATTGACTTTCTTAACTTTAAATGTTTAAATTGTACTAGTTTAGTTAGTTGGGTTAGACTATTGATTCTCCCATCGAAGTCGATGCCATTCACGGTCCGTTCGGGGTCGTGATAAGAAGAATCCATCTTCTTGCTTCCAAGAAAATTATCTCCAATTCGATGCTCGAAAAAGAATTGTGAAGATTCTCTCGGCACCAATTTTAATTAATCACTGGCATCCTATATCCTCTAGTTTCTTTTACTTTGACGATTGGGATATGATTAGAATGCAACAATTTTTTTCTATTGAGGTTATTCTTCATACTACCAAGTTCAAATTAATTGGCCTGGACTGACTATTACATGGTCATATGAAATCCAGTTCATTCAGGAATTGGAGCATTTTGATAAATCAAAAGTGCACTACTCACAAAAAATTTGGCACAATAGAATCTCTTTTAAGATGTCCCTTTTCATGCTATGGCTACTTGAGAACAAAAGTTGTACTGATGATGTGGTCATGAAGAAATTTCAAATTCATTTTCTATCTACTTCTTGTTGTTGTTGTGCCCTTAAAGCATAATGAAAATGCTCAACCTTTATTCTTACAAGGTAACCTGACCACTAAAAAGTCTGAAAATCCTAGCAGGTCTATTTTATTTTTTGATTTGAATTATATAGTTGTTTATATAATATTGAAATAGATTGATACACGTTTTTATATCATTTATACAATAGTGATACACATGTATACACAAATACAATATCGATAAACATTTTTACTATATCAAACATGTTTGTACATTACTTATACAACATTGATACATTACATGTATACTCCATATTTATACATCATATATACATGTTTATACACTATTTAATATATTCGTATATGAAAATAAATTGTAAGGGTGTCAAATGGGCGGATTGAACTGAAATTGAGGAGATTAAAATGGGACGCATTAAATATCGGGTTGGGTCTTGACCCGCCCCAAATGTACTTTGGGCTAAAATTTGGGTTGGATCATGACCCGCCCAATTTAACCTGCTTAATTTAAGACTATCATTGAACATACAAAGCAAATGATACATTGGGATGAAGTGAGAATCTTAATGGGCCCAGCTCAAAAAATACAGAAATACACAACTTATGTTTACATAATTTCATATAATCCCGGCTCTTTTAAAAAATTACAAAAATTCCTTAAATGATACAAAACTGCAACATGTATTGATACAAATTATAATCCCTACTTCTCCATGTATCACAGTTAAAATCTTTTAATGCTACTACCTTTTCGACATGTATCACTAGTTTCGTTTTTTGTATCAAAAATAAAGGATTTTAGGTAATTTTGAAAAAAGTTGGTATTAGCTCCAAAAAATATGGGATTTGTGTAAAATGCTTAAATTATTTTATAATGGGTTAAATTGTATTGGACTGAAAATTAGTCCAGTTCTAAATTATACTGAACCCAACCTACAGAATTATGGACGGATTGCTTATATTTGCACTTATTTTGCCACCTCTAATTGCATGAAAAATATTTTGACGAAAAGGGGAAACCATAACCAAAAATTTACCTAACAACCGTTTGTTGAATGAGCTTTGTTGAGCCCATAACCTTTTTTTGCTATGGTTTACCAACGATTTTTCTCCTACTTAACTGCGGTTCTCGCGTGGCTAAACCCCGCATGTTTGGATATGTATTTGAACGCGTCCCTTAAAGATAATCTATTAATAGAACACAACACATAATTGGATTTATTGAGCAATCAAAAGTTCAAAACAAGATGCAATCTCTCACTAATTGTCAAATTGCCACACAACTCTACAAAGTCTTTCCATTCACAAATAACTTCTTTTATGGAAGAAAGGCTCTTGATTAAAAATCACAATTAAACTTAAAAACAATCAAACTTATGATACACATAAAAACAATCAAACTCTTAAAACACTTTATTCAGGATCAACATGATCAATTAGCATGTGTTAGTTCAACTTCGTACAATTTATGGGAATTTGGCGTTGGTTTCCCGTGAATGGCTTGATATTTCCTATCTTAATCATAGAGTCAATAAAATCTTTGCGATGTTGGTATTTTATTTCTTAACAAGATTATTAGTCTGACTAGCGCTAAATAATGCTTGATGAGAGTGCATAAGTCCTTTCTTGGATACCAAGTTACTAAAATATTTTGAGTTGAAAAGCGCTGCAAGGTTGGAATCACCTCCACTAGGTGGACAGTTGGCTTGGTGCTGGCTGGATTAGATATTGTAGATTAGATTCCTAAAGGTGAAAGACTGTGCAAACCCTAGGGTGTGTCCTCCAGAAAGAGCTTCTCATCCAAGCCTTGCTTCTTGAAGTTGTTAATAAGTGGAGTTGGGATATCATTGTTGGTTGTGGTTCTAGTTGAGTCCCTTTTTCCTAGTGGAACTTCCCATGTTGGTCCACCTAACTAACAACAATAAAATGAAGTTAGTTAGTGTTGATAAATAACGCATGAGTCACGAGCTGCAACAGCTGCACAAGACACAACAGTACGTCCACAACATTTATGACTTGATTTTGTCAATCACATCAAATCCTCTAATAGAGTTGTTGGGTATAGCATTCTTTTCACTGTCAATAGTTGCAGTTTTGTCTAGAAGAATTAAAGCGTCACACCTCTGCATTTACAAGAACTACATTATCGAAATATGCAAGTATGTTGTAAATAGGGAAATTAAAGAATCTCATATTGACAAAACAATCATGAAAATGTAAACGTAGTCAACGACTCGTTTTATGGATGGCAAAGCTTGGGGACAAACATGATCGTAGAAATAAGGTGAAAGAGAATCCGAAAGTGTCATGCTTGCTAGAGAAAACATGAAGAAAAAAGAAGCATAGTTTATGAAGTTGCTACACTTTTATTTTTATGTGTGCTTTGGTCTGCTTTAGAGTGTAAGATGTGTGTGTATTTATAGTTAGGACAAATGTTGACTATGGCAACACGACAATGGTTCTAGGTTTAGCAACTCTCAAAAGAATAGGCCAGACATTTAACAAACTCTAACACCACCCCTTTTTTTTTTAGTAATACACACGTTACCAACTTGCCTCATCATTTTGAAGGATAGTATATTGTATCCATGATACAAAAAGATATGAAGCAAATGCTAGATATTATCACTATATATAGTTAGAAGTAGTTTCTACTGTAAGCTAAAGTTAACAATAAAGCTTAAACAAATTATTTTTAAATAGACAAGTAAATAAATGTTAATGCGTGACAAATATTTGTAAATATAAGATCAAATTATCATGACTTAAATTTTTTTAAAAAAATCAAAAGCTTTTGTTACGAGGTATAAATATAAATTCCTCTTTATTTGATTTGCTACAAAATCGACCATAGATTAATTCTCTTTTTATTTCGGAGTATTGACTACATCCCAATTCTGAGCTTCATGTTACTCTTTCCAAGTGACATATCAGGTTCCTTGACTGGGATGACAGTTTCTCCTTCTGAATATATAAAATCAGAATTTCGATCAAATCACATATCAGAGTATACTAGGCCTTGTACTTCTTTAAGAGGTTTATCTATATAACTAGGAAGACGTTTTAAATACTTATGTATCCATAAGAACTATATTAGATTTGAATCAGATTTCGGATCAATCTATATTGAGTGACTACATGCCTCCATTATGTTGTTACCAGCAAATACTACTATTTTTTATTTTGGATCTTCCAAATCGTTTCTCCAAGAGATCCGAACCTTTTTTTTCTGATCCTTCGAGAAAAGAATTCATATTTTTAAATTATGTATTTATTAGTTATAAATTGATAGCTAACAACGTAACATTAATTGATATTTTATCAATCATATATGAATATAATAATGAAATTCATGTTTTTTTTTCCTGTTTTCATAAATAACAAGAAATATGATTGAGTGAGAAAGTATATTGCTATAATATGAAAAGGAAAAAGGGCCAGTAAAACACGAAATCCTTTCTAAAAAGTGTTCCTCACATATCTACAATTGGAAAATCAATATTACTAAATAGCAATATTCTCACCTCTTGAGATGTGAAAAATGTAATTGCCCCTCGTCAATTATATCGAATTATATGTCAAAGTAATTATGATAATTGGGTGGAAACTTCAGTATGAACACAACTAGTAATTTGTCCTACTCCGTATAGTAGGGTACTTATTGAGTTTTTATTTTAGCATGATTGGCAAAAAGGCTTTGAAAATAGTGGAAATTACGTACATATAAAAAAAAAGTAGTTCATATTTTATTTACATAAAAAATTAGTCCAAAATCAGCAAAATTATATATGAGTATACAATATAGTTTGTCAAAAGTTATAGAAAATATACACTATTAAACAGTGTATATTATTTATATATGAGTTATAAACTAAATATATATTATAATTTACAAATATATACTGATTATACATGCCTATACAACGAGAGCTATTTTTTTTATAATTATTTTATGTGAAGTAACTCTTGATGTAATTTGCCCTTTAAAATAATCCTTGACTTCTATTCTAAGATACCCTTTAATTGTTGATATTATATTTCATTCGATTGATATTATATGAGGGAGGGAGGGACTAATTGTGGACAATATTTATTCGTGGCGACTAACAGCAAATTGACAACCAAACAACAGATAATGATAATTTATGAAATATAATTTTGAAGGAAACTGACTTTCATAAAAAAAATAATATTTTGAAAAGTGTGTGGAAATATTATTTACTTATTTTTTGGTATTTGATAAATCAATAGTTTCAAAATTATTTAATATAATTTAGATAAATACTTGGTGGTGAAAATGGACGGAGGTAATAAATGTAGATCTATCATTCATTGACTTATGAAACTTGTTTTTTCATACTTTTATTATAAAAAATTATTATTTTTCATTTTTTGAGAACTTTTTGTTCTGTAAAAAAAAAAGCCTAAATAAAAATTATTCCAAGCTATATTAATGTCAGCGCTAAAAACATGCAAATAAAATAATTTTGAGGAGGGGTAGCAATTGGTTAGACTGATATATGTTGAAGTTGTTAATAGTTCCATCAGTAATAGAGTTGAATACTATTGCTGCAGTTATATTTTATTGGCTTATTCATTTATCGTTGTCATAATTAGAAGTGTTTATGGTTTGGATAAAAATCAATTTAAATCAAAAAATTGAATTAAAATAATTAATTAAAATCAATTTTATTTGGGTTTAGTTTGATTTGGTTTTAATTTTTTATTCATCGATACTATTTGATTTAGGTTTGAATTTGTTCGAGAAAATCGAAGAAATAACCAAAATGAATCGATAAATTATATTCACATATTTTATAATTATACACACATAATACATTATTTATAAAAATTATTTTGAAAATATTATATAGGTTTTTATCAAATTTTATTTTTAAATCTACTTATAAAAACATAAATGCTCAAGACGAGAACATTTATCTTATTGATTTCATACATATGAATTCATAGGACTAGAAATGTCACTATTCTCTTCCTTGTAGGTCAAAACGGTGAATTTTGAAACTTTATTTACAGTAAGTTTAGTGATTGAAAGTTTGATAATATCAATTGTTCTAACTATTTTTTGTTTTGAATGGATTATTGTCACTTTTTCTCTTTTTTGAATGTAATATTGCTTTTATTTTTGTGTATGGTTAATAAACGAATAACTGAACCGAGCCGAATCGAACTATATCGAAAACGATAACAATTCCAAACTGACAAATATATGTTATAATTGATTTGGTTTGATTTTGCAATTTTAAAAATCGATTAAGTTGATTTGATTTTGATTTTAACCAATAATGGTCCGTAAACACCCAAGTCATGTTTACTAGTTTTGAAGCGAGATTCAAAATTGTATCAAAGGTATATGGTAGACGGAAGGGAGAAATCATATTTTAAATTTTATATGTTATTTTAATTATATTAGACATATTTGTATGAAAATTGTATATAATGTTATTATAGTTGTATTAAGTTTCTACAAAGAACCTTAATGTGGATTTCATCCAATTATATACATATTTCATATAGTTTTTATATGCGAAAGTATGATAAAATTCAAAATTTGTAGTGAGATGTACATATTTCATACTGATTTTACATAATTTCATACACGAAAAATATGAGTGAAATTTTAAGACTTAAACGAGACATACATATTTCATATGCTGAATTTTAAGCAGTTGGATGCATGGAAATATTTTTCATACTAAGTGATTTACTTGTTTATTTTATGATGTTTTGGTAAATACATACAGAATATTATCTCACAATTATTTTATGTATAATTTAGATAAATGTTATAAGATGAAGATGGAGATGGAGGTATGAGCTACGAGGATAGAGATGAGGGTGAATAATAGTAGATGAAGATAGATAGAGATGCCTAGTATATGACTAATGTCATGATCCGGGAGGGGACCCTAGATGTGACTTGCATTCAAAGGCTATTGCTAGTCTCCAAGTAGACCACCTAGTCTCATCGCCATTGTTCCCTCCATTCATATGCGGAAGATTCAATAAAGTAATAAACCATCCTAAGATGATATGAATAAATATCTCAAAGAAAGAAAACGGGAATCAACAAGTCCGACACTATTCATCAACCGTCTATGTCTATGAAGCCTCTATAAGTAACATCTAAAAAGGCACCATGACAGGCCATGGTCACCAAAATCAAAAGAAATACTGATATAAAAGAAATAATAATCATCCTCCAAATGCTAGGGATGACTCACCAAGGTCTGAAAGCAAAGCTCTGAACCTCAACGATTTGGCTGCTGAAGTCCTCTATCTACAGAATCTGCATCATAAAATGTTGCAGCGCAAAAGACGTTAGTATGTGGAATGTATTGTATGTAAAATGGGCTAAAGTTAATGGAACAATGCAACAATCGCTTGTCAATCACTCAACCTCACCTCAGAGTATAGGACCGGACTCTAACACCTCACTGTCCATCAACACATCAAACCATCACATCATATCAGAGTTCTATCATTAGGAGACCTATCTGGGAGTTTCTTGGACCTATACCCATCACCTATGAGCCGGTGATGGTACAACGAAGCAATATTATGGCGGCATCTGCCCAGTACCTTACCGGGGTGAAAGGGCATACATCAGGAGTTTACAATAATAGTAAGTCCTCTTTTGGGACTAAGGAAACATCCGTTCTCACAGTCCAATCCTCTGCTACACTGGCCACATAGGTAATGAGTCGAGTGAGACTCACTCTTACTCATTTTCGGTGCTCAATACTCCTCCCAGGACTCGACATGCTCATAAGTCTATCAATTCATCAAGAATTTCTATCACTCAACCTCTACAGGCAAGACTATCTTTTCAAAATTCAAGGGAATATATTCATCCAACTCTATCAATATTATTTTCAGCTATCACAATCATCAACACACATCATCTCAGGACTCAAACTCAGTCAAACATTACATTTAGACAATCAAGGCTCTAGACATCCCCCTAAGTTCATTATTAAAGTCTTTATAGAAAGAATTTATACGGGTTAAATAACAATCACATAATAATGCAGGTATAGAGTAAACTTTAAACATGATTATCAATTTAAGATACAAAAATATAATTTAAAGGACATATTCAAGAATTAGAGATAATATTCAAAAATTAAAGGTATTATTCAAAAAAACTTTCAAGAAATCACTATTCAAGTCTCTAATTATCAATCTTGCATCCTAACTTTACATTGGGGCACATGAAAGAACGATCCCATACTTTTGGGTAACCTTTATATACCTGGAGTGAACAATTTTCAAGTCTTCTCCAAAGAATTGAAGTCTCAAAGGAAACCCTCACCTCTCTTCTTCTTCTCCTCTCTCAGAACTTGCGTAGATATAACACCTCAATTTTTTTAAGCTAAGACTGAGCCATTCTTTATAGGATATAGGATTTTAGTTAATGATTCTTAATTGAGTATAAGTTTTAAAGTCAAATTCTTAATGTGGGAATAGAATTTGAGAAGATCTAAGGTCACACGAACCCTCTAGTACGAAGCTAAGCTAAAAACTTTCTTAGCGTTTGAGTTCTAACGTAAGATTTTATAAAAGGTAGATGGACCAGTGACTTTTAGGTTGTATATACATGCTAGGATCAATTCCTAAGTATTTAAAGTATATTAGATGTGATTTAGAGTCATAAAGGATCTTTTACATCAAGCCAAGTCCAAAAAAGTTCTAGCAACTAAGTTTTCGTATGAGTCGATAGAAGAGTCAACTTCAAATGACCATATCTACTAAAGTATAATGAGTTAGGTGACCCATAATATAGGTGAGCTATAATACATCAAACTAAAGATATTTGAATTAGCTTTTCAACGCATCTGATTTCGCATTGATCAGAGTTCAGAGTAGAAAGTTATGACCATTTTAGTGAAGGGGTGCAGAGTCGTCTGAAGGTTCGCACCCGAAGCGCGTCGCGGACTTGACGTGGAACCTCACTGGATGAGTTAATGACGTTTTTTCTTTATAATTTGAGGGTATTTTTATCCAAAAATCTTTGGAGGTCTATTTAAGGTCCTAAAAAGTCCAAAATGTCAGTTTTTATAAACAAAAACCCTCTCCTTCACTCTTAAATATGAACGTTCAAGAATCATCAAGAAAATCATCAAGTTAGGATTAACTTCCATGATTCCTCCTCAAGGTAGGTTATTCTTGATGAATTTTAAGCTACCCAACCTGAATTTCTTTATCTGTTCATGAATCTCTAATACAATCTTAAAGCATAACCTGGGGTTTCAAGAAGACGAATTCAAGAATCCCAAGAAAGGATTTTTTTATTCTTCTTTTTCAAGAATGTAGGGTCCTTCATCAAGAACTCTAAAGATTCTAAGTCAATAACTCAAGAATCAAAGAGATTTCCTTCAACCAACAATTTCTCTCTCAATTTTGATCGAATTTGTGCGATTCAAAAAGCTAAATTGTATATTTTTCCAAGGAGAACACCGTGGGAGCTTCATAAATTAATTTTGGTGCATCATTTGAGGTAAAATTTATGATCTTGCTGCTGCGTTTTTAATATATTTCGAAAACTTTAACATGCGATTTCTTCCTCATATTAGCTCCATTTTTGAATTGGTTTTCGCCAAAAATTTTCAAATTCCGACGATATTTTTTTGGCAACGAAATTTTTGGACCGTTTTACTTTTTTTACCTTAATTAATTGATTTTAGTGTCGTTAGATCCATTATATAATTATGATGCTATATTTGAATAGATCTTGGTAATTGGAGTGTCATAGAAAGGGAAAAGCTTCGGAATTAACGTGATTCGATACTTTATATAAAGCAAGTGAATTTCTAACATTTTGTTAAATATGTTGAATCTCGTAGGCTCCAATGTGTATACAATTGAGTATTTTGGGGTAGAGATGAATATATGTAAGCTTTGATTGAAATATTTTGAGTTGAGTAATTATCCTATGGTAATATTTGACTTGTGAATAAATGATGGAGATTTATTATATGTGAAATAGTGATTATTTGTTATTGATATCAAAGTGATACTTACTTTTAGATGTGA
>JAABOM020039359.1:0-16652 GCA_011800125.2 Solanum clarkiae
AAAATTTAAGAGCTATATATATGCTATAAGATAACATTACTATGCATTTACAAATTATCTATACTTCCTAAAACATGCCAGTTCAATAGAAAATTAAACATTCACAAGGAAAAACAAATACGGCAAGAAAATCTTGGGATCAAAAATAGGGGAAGATATGGACTTGAGGCTACTCAGACTTCACCTTAATCCATAACTTCCACCAACCCACCAAAAGATGATACGTGTCCTCAAAGTATAGACAAAACAAGAACAAAACATTATAACATAGATATACATACATACATTCATTAAAAAAACAAAAATAATTATGCAAAGTAAAAGTAAAAATGGCATCCAACATAAACATAATTAAAACACAATCAAAAACCACATAAAAACAAGATTGTCTAAAAAGAGAACAAAGTGTCCAAAATGTCAAGATAAAACTGGGGTCAAAAGAAGTCAAATATATTGGTGCTCATGCATCAATATCGGTCTAATCTTCGAGGTATTGAGGCTGTCTCTCCTCCTCTGCTATAGTGCCAAAAGTACCCTCTCCAGGTGGGATATGTTGTGCTCTTTCTCTCTACATAGCCGCCAACATAATCGACTCCTACACCACCTCAGTAGGTTTGGCATCCTCCTCCTGCCTCGGCTTCTTTGGGGCCAACTCTAGGTCAGCATACTCAAGAGGCCTCTTCCCCAGGTGTCTGATGGTCAACGAGCCAATCAAAAGCCTCGTCATCTCCCTGTGCTACCTCTAAGGCTGGAATTGGGGCTGCCAATAGCTGCAATAAATAAGCCTTGAACTTGGCCAACTTATCAGTCACCGTACTCGTGTCGACAGGCCTAGCACCCTCAAGCCTCTTCTGGACTCTATCCTCAAACGCATTGACCCGTGCATCAACTGCTCGAACTCTATCATCAACTATCTCGCAGGAAAATGCCTTCATCCTCTCCTCTGAGTCCCGAACGGTCTGATCAATCAACGACTGGACCCATGCTGACAACTCACGAAGCCTCCCCTCTGCTACAGTAACCCTACACAATAAAGACTGAATGCAACATCAGAGAAGAGAGGCTCAACATGTAAAGAAGAAGCTGCTGGTGCTGGAGTGTTGGATAAAGGTGTCGAATCGATCTCCACTGTAGGTGTGGGCTCTGTAGTGGCTCGAATAGTGCCTGTGGTAACTAGAGGGGAACCTGGGAACTGCGGCTCTACGGGGAATGGCTTTGGATAGCTGGAGGAGTTGGTTGTGGTAAAGCCACCTGATTCTCATCATCCTTAATCAGTCTAGGATCCATAGTATGGGTGGCCTCTATATGATGGTCTCAGTGAGGGTCAATCGAAAGACCTGCTTTACTGCATAGTCGATGAATCAAAACTAGAAATGACACTAAGGTGCTCATTCGAGCTGTAAGCTTGTAGATATGCACCGAAATGATACGGGCCCAATCTAAAGTATAGACAACTAGGATTCTGGCCAAAGGAATGGCCCTCTCGAGGTGATCACATTATTCGTAAAAGTTGTCCTGATACGCCAACGGATAATGGACCACCAGAACTTGGCCTGGAATGACAGTGGGCTTTTACTATGGGATCTGCATGGTTTATGACCCACATAATGTCAACTCCCTCCTCATAAATCTGGCAAGCGATTCACTATAGGAGCTCTATCCTAGCCCTAATATCCTTCCCAGTCACCGTTGTCCTCATCTTCTCAATATGACTATGGTACTCTACGGTGGACTGAGGGGCTGTATAAGTAGGCCCAAACTACACTCGTCATATCGTCTTCTCTGAGGTATTCACTCTCTTGCCCCGGACTGTCACTACCTGTATCCTAGCTTGCTCGATTGACTTTTTGGTCTTTGGCAACCCCCGGCGCAGAGTAGCGAGATAAGCTGCATAGAACTCACGGACTATGTAAGGGGCATATTTGACTAGCTTCTGCATAGTCCAACGGTGCCCGTGCTCATCCGATCCCGCATCCAAGTCAGGTACTCTGTCTACCCTGCTATGCCAAACCTGGACTCTTCGTGAAAATCCTGTACTGGCTTGCCATGCCCCATATCTTCTAGCCCCTATTCATAGATCTCTTTCATGCTCGTAACACACCATCTGGGGCGACCGAAGGTTGAGACTGGGCCTCCTCCTGCTCAGGCTGAGAAGTGCTCTCGAACTCTAACTCAGAGCCGAAATGTGTAGGAGCCATCTGCAATGAACTACTCCTCGAGTCATTTTTCTCCCCTTCATGTACCTCCTTTTCAGACTGGGAGGAACTTGTAACTTCCATAGGCTCCCAAGCTATACGGGCTCAGGTCTGAGGAACATTGGGAAAAGGGTCAATCCTGACCCTGTGGACTTCAACTGAACCCTCGGACCTCTCAGTCTTAGAAGACTTATCTACTAGTCTTCGCCTAAACGTTTGGATAGACCTCTTGTCTTTGGGTGGCATGATATCTGCAACACAACCAACAATCCATATGAGCATTAAGACAATTTACTTAACACACAACAAAGAACAAAACTAAATAAAGGGAAAACAAAAACTGATGCAACTGCAGATATACAGGTAAGAGTGCAGTTACAACTCGTACATTGACCTACGAGTCGTATACTGGCCTCATAGAACCAGTTGTTCCTTTAAAAATGCTTTCTGATCATAGATATGAGACACAATTACAACTTGTAGGATGGCTTATGAGTCGTAGCCTCGGTCTCGTACCTAGTTCCAGAAATATTTTCAAAACTCAGTTAAATCTACGAGACCCTCACTACGAGTTGTAACAGGCACTATGAGTGGTATGTGAGTCTTGTATGAGATATGTAAAGTAATTACAGGTGACTGATGCTTGCTACGAGAGACCACTACAACTCGTATAAGAACTTACGACTCGTAAGAGTGCTTCGTAACTGAGTACAGAAATACCTACAATGCCTACTCATTTCTCACTCAAGGCATAAATTCAACACAATATTTCAACTCATCCAAGAAAATAGGAGAAAAGCAAGATTAAACGACACATATTCAACTCCAAACTAACATTGGAAATTCAAAATGGCCATTAACCCTAGGAGTCGAAATCAATTTTACAATTTGTCAAGCATACCAAACATAGAACACATTCTAAACCAACACTTGGCCATACAATGTTCTAAAGGAGTACAATCACCATTGTTCACAATTCAATCTCTACCCATATGTTCAAACATAGGCAAGCACACCATATTACCAATATTTCAACCTTCGACAACAAGTTAAACCATGACTAGGCAATAATCAAACAATACATCCCATGAATCATAAATGTCAAATTTATCATCACCCATTCAAGAATTCCCACACAATCTGGTTTACAACTCAACTCTTCTAATCCTACACACCTAAATTTTCATTCTACTTCAAGAATCACTATGTGGCATGATTTAACATGATTAAACAAAGGTCACACTCATATAGTGAAAATCTTACCACAAAAGATTTCAAAATTTAACCAAGGAGCTTACCAATTGATTGGAAAAGTAAACCAAAGTGCAAGAAATCAAAAACCATGCCAGAACCTAGAAAATGGTGACTTCGCCTGAATCCTTATCGGAAAATGATGTGGGTCGTCAAGATTTTTGGTCGGAGATGGATTAACGGGTAGGAGATGGTTTTCCATCATGTTTAGGGTTAGAAAATGAGGGCTACGAACCCCCTACTATGAGTCATAGGTCATCCTATGGCTCATAGGTCCCGGTCTCGTACCTGACCTACACTTAGCAAAAATTCAGAAATCATACCTGAGCACTTCGATCCCCTCTTACGACTCGTAGGGAATCCTATGAATCGTAAGGTTAGCTCGTAGTGTATGTGTGCCATCTTCAGATGCTCTTTGTTTCCCCCTACGAGGCATGACTACAAGTCGTAATGATGACTACAACTCGTAGGCGTGCTCATAGGAGCTGCTCCGGGTCCAATGTTTTTTCAGATCTTTAGTTCTTCCACTTTTTACCTGTAAACCAAGCATCAAATCACAGAAATCCTCAACATTATTACAATTGCATCATTATCTCTAACTTTAAATCAAACTACTACTACTCTTCTAAGTATCAAACAAATAAATAATTAGAAAAATGCTTGGGTTGCCTCCCAAAAAGTGCCTTGTTTAATGTCGTGGCTCGACTTTGTCATCTTCCTTCATCAACAATCATCGAGGGCCCACACCTCACTCTTGCATTCATCTAGATGGTTCATGGATTGGTGAATATCAAACACAACTTCTGTATCATTAACCCTTAACCACAACTGACCTGAATCTATATCTACTAGTGCCCTACCAGTGGCCAGAAAAAGGTCTCTCCAAGATGATGGGCACCTCAAATCAACTTCGCAGTCGAGGATAACAAAATCTGCTGGAAAGATGAACTTATCGATTTTAACAAGCACATCCAAAAGGATTTCCTTCAATTTATTTATGGTTCAATCAACCATGAGAAACCTCATTCTCGTGGGGGTAGGAGTGCCAAGATCAAGCCTTTTGAAGATGTCAAGAGGCATTAGATGGATACTAACTCCCAAATCTCACAATGCTCTTGTGAATTCAACATCACCAATAGTACAATGAATGAATGCGCCGGGATAGCCATGCTTTTTCACTAGCAATTTGGTCGTGAATGCACTACATTGTTGGAGCTCTTGTGAGAGCTTTTGGCCCAAAAGTGCTTTTCTTTGTTACCAAATCCTTCATATATTTGGCATATCCGGGCATTTTCTCCAAGGCTTCCAAGAGAGGGATGTTGATTGATAATTTTTTTAACTTCGACAAGAATTGCTTGAACTCACCAACTTCTTCGTTCTTCTTGGGCCTTTGTGGGAAAGGATGAGGTGGTTTTGGGATTGATTTAGCATTCTCTTACCCCCCCACATCTTGGTTCTCCACTCCCTTGCTCTTTGGAGTTTCTTCCTCACTCATTACATTGCTATCAATGGCTCTTTCCTCAACTTCATCATCAACAATTGGAAAAGGGGGATCTATTGTGCTCTTGCCACTCCAAGTCATCACTGCCATGCAATGCCCTTCATTTTTTGGATTTTGAACCATATTTCTTGATAGGGTACCCTTTTGGCGTTGGTTCAATTGTGAAAACACTTGCCTAAACTGTTCTTCAAGTTGCCTGATTTCCACTTAATGAGATTTCATATTTTGATTAGTACTAGAGATATATGCTTTCATTCCATTGAGAGTCTCATCTTGATGGTCTGCTCGCCTCAACAACTTTTCAAACATATATTCGATCCTAGGATTGCTTGATCTGGCATCGCGATTGTGTGGTGGCACATAAGGACCATTTTTGTAGCCTTTTTTTCTCCCTCATTCTGTGTCTGGCACTCTTTCTCTTTCATAGTATCCACCCCTATTATCTCTGTTGCCCCTTCTCGATCGAAGTTCTAACCTTGATTCTCGGAACCTTGCCTCCAATAAACTAAGTTGGATCTTTGTGGGTTGTTCTGGAAACCCGCCGCGTGGTCGCTTACATAACAGGCATCCTCATCAAAGAATTGATCATCATAAACTGGAATAAATTGGGGGTTGGTGAGATATTGCCTTCATGCTAGCTTGGTTTTTCTTCAAAACCAAATCCATGTTCGTACGGAGTTGAGCAAGTTGCTCCATAATCTCTTCATTCACTTTTGCTTACTCACTATTTGTGGTAACCGCATAAGAACTCTTTGTATTACCACACTCATTCTGACCCCTAGCTCTATTGGTCTTCACCACTTGCTCCATTCTTTCTTCTAGTAACACAAATGGTTGATCAAGAAAAACACCTCCCATGATCATGTTGGCACATGCTTTGCTATTATTATCAAGTTTTATGTAAAAGATCTCGACCAAAGCATTATCAACAATCATATGATCAGGGACCATTCTCAGTATATGGTGAATCTCTCCTATGTAGTGTTAAGAGAGTCTCCAGGCAATTGCTCAAAGTTATTAATTTGGTCCTTAAGCTTCAGCTTCTTCGACCTTGGGAAATATCTTTCTAGGAACACCCTCTGTAGCTCAGCCCAACTCGTGATGGTACTCGGAGGAAGTCCAGACAACCATATTGTTGCATTGTCAGTCAGTGACAATGAAACACCCTTAATCCAACAACGTCAATAGAAATATTTTGTGTCCTCATGACACTTTTGCACACCAAGACGACATTTTGGAGATGATGGTGGGGATCCTCTGACAGTAGCCTTGTGAATAGGCCACATTTTTGGAGAATCTGGAGTAATCCACTTGATACCACGAACTTAGCATCTATCGATAGAGGGGGTAGTACTATAGAACTGGTAACATCCATCGCCATAGGGTTTAGTCGGTATTGATTCCAGTCGTAAGCATTTTCATTGAAGTTTCTTAGCTGTGGTCGATTAACCCTTGGTGGTGGATTCTCGTCTCTTCTTAAGTCTTCCTCATTCACATGCATATCATCCTCAACCTCAATGTCCTCTTTCACTCGAGCCATCCTTCTTGGTAGTTGATAGATCTCCAAATTTAGGGGATCTAAGGGATTGCCTTGGCTCCTTATGTTGGGCATAAAACCTAGTATACCTGGTAAAAGAAAATCAAACAACAAAAAACAAAACCGAAAAAGTATAAGAGACTCTATAAATTAATACTAAAATTAACTAATAGTGAAATCAGAACAAACATAGCCATATTCCCTGCAACGGCGCCATAATTTTATGATGATGGTCACGCTCCAATAAGAAAGCAGTCGCTATCAGTAATTAACCTAACCGAGGTTAGGGTCGAATCCACAGGGAATACAGGGCTTGATTACAGGATTTCACTACTAATCATTCCTAGTATCTATAACAACAATCTCTAGATGGGGGGTGGAGTTTGTTGTAATTCAAAGAACTTAAAATAAATGCAAACTGGGTTACGAGAAAATGCTCAATTTTGGGAACAACTTGGGAATTGTGTTCCCCATGGTTCATTGACTCAATTACCCTAGATAACATAACTATGATTAGTGAATTGCATGCAGGACGGTAACTTAGGTTCTTCCAGTCCTCTTGTGAAGGTGAAGGTCGAATTTCATCATGGCGCTTGGTCGGCTATCATGGCGTGCCAACTACCCGTTACCTATTGTTCCAGTCAACCTCCGGTTGGTTAGGTTTGGTCGATTAGACGGGAAAACATCAACTAAATCCTGTCATCTACTTCCCTTTTCCTATTCGTCACTACCTTGGTCAGGATCATAATAGTAGGCAGGTTTTGGTGTTGGCCACTACCAAACAACATTAGTCATGAAGGGAAATAGATAATACATGTAAAACCCTAATCATAAATATGCACAAAACCTAGGTCATCTTAAGTCAACTACCCATGATTCCCAAAACCCCAAGTTATGGGTGCTTAGCTACTCATCGTCAAGATAAAACACACAAAAATTGCAAATAAGAGACATAGTTGAGAGTTTCACCAAAAACAATGAAGGAAATAGGCACCAGAAGTTGCAAATCCATAAGCTTGGTTGATCAACAATGCTAACAAAGCAAGATTTGCAATTTCCCAAAATGAGTCTTTCAAGAAAGAACAAATAATCTACACTAAAACCTAAGAAAAGTTTCAAAATATATCTTGGAGTAGTGTCTCTAGTTGAACTCTCTCAGAATAACCTAACTTAAACTACTATAGTGTGTACAAAACAACCCTAAAATTTATGTTGAAAAGACAGCTGACATTTGATAAGTTTCGCAGTTATGACTCATAGGAGAACCTACGAGTCGTAGTCGTGGTCTCGTATCAGGAACTTAGTATCTTGGACTAAAATGGTACGACCCATAGGTATGAGCCATTGCTTGGGCTACGACTCGTATGTTGATCTCGTTGTCTTAGTCTTCAGTTTTTGGTCCAACATTTTGGCTCTCTGATTATCGCTACGAGTCCACCTGTACAAGTCGTAGAGTGTCTTATGACTCGTGGGTTGCACTCGTAGGAGTGACCTTCACTTGGCAGATTTCTAATTTTTAGTCTCTGATTCCTTCTATGACACATCGTACGACTTATAGTGTGAGCTACGACTCGTATGTGGGCTCGTATGGCCTATGCTTCAGCAAAATCTACAACTTTTCTTCAAAGTCATGTCAACCTAACTTTTCCGCAAGATTAACACAAGAACACACTAAAACACCAAAAAGTCACGTTACGAACTCACAAAATCCTTTGGTTTAGGCACCAAATCTATTGTATTTTGATAGCATATCAAAGGCACGTCACGGTCCCATCGTGGACAGACATTGTTTTGCACAAACTTGGGAAAATCAAATTTTACTATGGTTGCTCTAAAATCGGGGTTAGACCTATTTTCCACTCAATTATTCCCTCTGATCAAGAATATGAAGTCAGATTTTTGATATCACGCATAAATTTTGTGAGATATGAAAATTACAATTCTGGGCACTTCCTAGGCACATTTCGGGCACTTTTTGGGTCGTTTCAATGATGATTTATACAAATGTGTAACGTGTTCTCCATTACGATTGTCAATGTCCCTTTTATAATAAAATAATCTTTAATATAAAGTGATGTATTTTTCGCCCAAGAATATTAATACTTTAATTATGTATGACACCTTGTATTTCTCACTATCTTTTATGAACTTCCCACAACTTTATGGTATATGTCATTCTTGATCTATGGTTTTTCTTATATATTCTCATGTCTCCCTCATGTCCCTAAGATATTATCTTATGATGATTTATGATGGTTCTTTATTATTATGACCTATGTAATATTTCTCATCCTCTAGTACATGGTATATGGATGAGCTACACATACCACTTTATTATTCTTTTTATGAGTTATGAAAGTATGATTACCTGCACATATGTTTTACCTTAAGCATTGATTATGCGTGGCATATTGAGCTTACATCTTTGAGTATGTTTATGCGTTTCGATTACTATGGCTTGTTTCTCTTGTTGCATCGCACCCAACATACTTAGTACGTCTCAAGTACTAATGCATACTCTATGCCTACGTGATTTCACCATGTAGGGACTGGTGCTCCTTGATATCTTCCACGTGGCTAGCTTGGACTTGTGAAGATTGTGATTGTGGTGATTCCTCTAGTTTGGGGACAATATGCTACTTATATCTTACTCATGTTGAGACTTCATTCCACTTTACTTTCTAGAGTTGAGAGTGAGCCTTGAACATGTCTTGGACCCCGTCTTATTCATGCTTAGAGGTATTATTGGGTACTATGCTATGTACCTGTAAGCTGATGTTGAGATTTTATGGAGACTTATCCCTTAGACCCTATCCTTAGGTAATGCTATTTGATGCTACTGATTATGGTGAAATATGATGAAAGTCCCAAGTCCTTAAGTACCCTCATAGTGTGAGTCATACTTACCCGCCCCTTAGACTTATTTTCTATATGATTCATATTTATCCTCTTCCCTGTAAAATCCCCATAGCGTGAGTCCAAAGACCTATTTCCCTTAGAAATTATTTACTATGTGCTTATTTACCTTTTATTATTTCCGTGAAACCAAGGATGTGCAAACGATCTGCTAAGAGGCTTGTTTGGGTTGCTTTCGAGCTTCCCATTCGCGTGTCACGTCTAGGACCTAGGCTTGGGTCATGACAAGCTTAGTATCAGAGAACTAGGTTTATAAATGGTTCTCGTACATCCTACACAACACCTCAAATAGAGTCTTACTCATGGTTGTGAAGCGCGTCACAACTATGGATAGGAGGCTATGAGGCATTTTAAGAAAAGTTTCACTTTATTATGATTCATGTCGTGCCATTAGATATACCTAAGTTTATTCCTCTCTCTAACGACATTCTCTTTGCCATTTCTAGAAGATGCCATCAAGAAGAGCACGTATGCCAATTGGTGGTGCCGAAGGTCAAGCCCCTCTTGTGCAACAAGAGGAGAATATTTCTTATGCGAAGTTTAGGGCCGTTTTAACCATGATGGCACAAGTACTAGCCAATCAAGTCAACCAAGGTGCTAATGTTCTGAATGCTTCCACCCCGGCTTCAAGGGTAAGGGATTTTTCGAAGATGAATACTCCCGAGTTTCATGGTTTAAAGGTCGAGGAGCATACTGAAGAGTTTGTGGACAAGGTACATAAGGTGATGGCCGTTAGATGTGACTTCGGAGAAAAAGACGGAGCTAGCGGCCTTCCAACTGAAAGGGGTTGCTCAAATATGGAACACTCAATAGAAGAATGAGAGGAGTGGAGATTTGGGTTCCATTCCTTAGGGAGAGTTCAAGGATACATTTCTAGATGGTTCCTTTCCTTTAGAGTTGAGGTACACTAAGATGCAAGAATTTATCAACCTCAAGAAAGAGAGTATGAGTATAAGGGAGTATTCGCTCAAATTCACTCAACTGTCCAAGTATACCCCATCATTGGTTGCTGACCCCAGAGCAAGAATGCGCAAATTTATGTTGATATTATCTGACTTGCTTGTGCAAGAGTGCCAGACTGCTATGCTAGTAAACGAGATGGATATTTCAAGGCTCATGACATATGTGGAGCAGATCAAAGATGAGAAGATGAGAAAGAAATCAAGAGAGTCTAAAAGAGCTCATTTGTATGAGGTGGATCGTCATTTACCAAGATGTCGGAGGCTAAGAGTAAGAAGGAAAGAAACCCATATATTACTTATGAAAAGTGTGGTAAGATATACCAAGGAGTGCGGTTGGTGGGTCAATAAGGTTGCTTTGAGTATGGTGAGCTAGGACAAAAGAGAACGGACTGCCCAGTGGCTTATAGGAAGGAAAGAGAGAGAGCTTGTTACACTATGCCTGATACGTATGCATTTCCTTGAATATGGTGATGGTTAGTACTAAGTGGTTTCGTAAGTGGCGGTGTTATGGTTGATGTATTGGTAAGTGGTTGTGTTGGCATATTGGTAACAATGGTAGTTCGTGTTCATTCTCATACATCATTTATCTAGTCTTGACATGATACTTATTATGCATGCATGCTCATGAAGAGAGTTGATTGATGCTTCATGTTCAATTATGAAAATGTGCTACTGATGTGCTATCAAAATACAACACATTTGATGCGTAAAACAAGGGATTTTGTAAGTTCTTAGTGCGACTTTTTATGGATTTTATGTGTTTTTGTGTTTTTATTCCAGAAAAGGTAGGTTGGCATGATTTTGGGAGAAATATTGTAGATTTTGCTGAAGTGCAGGACATACGAGCTCACCTACAAGTCGCAGCCCAAGATATGAGTTGTTGGGTGATTTTGTAGCCAGAAATAGGGAACAAAAATCAGAAATCTGCTAAGTGGAGGTCAACCTAACGAGGCCACCCTACGAGTCGTAGGTCTTACTATGATTCGTATAGGTGGACTTATAGCAAGAAATAGTAAGCCAAGATTTTGGACTAAAAACTAAAGGCTTACACTACGAGAAGAGCATACGAGTCATGGCTCAAGCAACGACTCGTACCAATGGGCCGTAGCAATCAAGTCCAAAATGCTAAGTGCCTAATACGAGTTCCCGATTATGACTCATAGGTCGCTCTATGAGTCGTACCTATGAGGCGTACATGCTACCAACTGTCTTTTCTATGTAATTTTTACGGCTAAGTTTGTAAATACTATATATACTTTATGTTAGGGTTTATTTGAGAAGACTTTCCAGACTTTCCAAACTTGAGACAAATATATTCTCTCTAAAAAAACTTTAGGTTTTTAGTGTAGATTCTCCATTTCTATTGGAAAACGCACTTCTGGAGATACCAAATCTAGCATTGTATTCGTTCTCCATCTATCAAAGGTTGTGGTTTACAACTTGTGATGGTATTGTTCTTCACTTCTTTGGGTAAAATTCTCAACTATGTTTTTTATTTGCATTCTTATTCGTTTTGCCTAGGCCATGAGTAGCTAAGCACCCACAACTTGGGGTTATGGGAACCATGGGTAGTTGACTTGAGATGACTTAGATGAATTGCATTTCTATGATTAGGGTTTTGCATATATTGTTCATTTCCCTTCATTTTGATTGTTGTTTGGTGGTGGACAACACCAAATCCCACCTACTATCATGATCACGACCAATGTAGTGACAAATAGGAAAAGGGAAGTAAATGATAGGATTCAATTGATGTGTTCTCGTCTAATCAACCAAACCTGACCAAGGGGAGGTTGACTAGGACAATGGGTAACTGTTAGTTGGCACATCATGGTTTCTGACCATGCGCCATGGTGAAATTCAACCTTCACCTTCACAAGAGGGGTGGAAGAACCTAAGTTATATGTCACGACCCAAGCCTAGGGCCTAGACATGACCGGTGAATAGGGAACTCGAAAGAACCGCAAACAAGCCTCATAACATATCATTAAACATCCTTGGTCGCAGAAGCAATGTAAAGCAATGTAAGAAATATAAACAAGGGGAATTGGGACTAAGAGAGAGAGATTTATGCTTAAATAGCTTGAATATCATAAGTGAGTCAAAGCTCATGCATAATACATAATATGTCCAACAACATCTCTACTACATAGATAAGAGAAGGGACCAAGACAAGCAACCGGGCTCACCCTCATAGTTAATACATACATAAAAGAAAGATAGTCTTAGAACATCGTATAAGAGAGTAGTCATTGTCCCCGGAATGGAGGACTCACCAAAGGCTAACTTGAACAATCCGTCTAGCCACAAAAAGAATCAATAGGAGCTCTGGTCCCTACATGGTAATATCATATAGGCATAAAATATATGTTAGTACATTTGAATGTACTAAGAATGTACTAAGTATGTGGCATGCAATGCAACGATAGATAGTCTTCATAATCATACTGCATACAGTAGACAATAAGCATAGTATAGCAAAATGGCATATATGTTAAATGCATAAGTAAAGCATGCTTAGATAACTCATACTCATATAGGATATCATATGTTAAGGAAAGACCAAGTGAACTACTTCCCAACTCTAAGGCACACCATTCCTTGAACGGTGAATGACGCTTGATACACCCTCAACAAGGCATCCGAGGCTTGACACCCCCTCGTCAAGGTGATTGAGACTTGGCACCCTCTTAAGAAGATGATTGAGACTTGGCACCCTCTCAACAAGGTGATTGAGACTTGATACCCCCTCAACAAGGCAACTGAGGGTTGGCACCCCCTCGTCAAGGTGATTGAGACTTGACATCCTCTCAACAAGGTGATTGAGACTTGGCACCCTCTCAACAAGGTAATTGAGGCTTCGCACCCCCTCAATAAGGTGATTATCTTACAACACCATGGATACTTTTCATGAATTCAACACATATAACATATTTTCATCATCACAAGGTCATCATATGCCTATATTTCCTCTCATCAATATACATCGTACGCATACCATTTTTTTCGTCATCATTCCATCATCATTTCATCATCATATAATCATCATAACATTATTCAACTCATAAGACATGCAATAGACCTTCAATTCCTCAAGAAATCCTAGCCAGATATTTTATCAAACACTTGGTTAGTGTGTAATGGGGGTAAAATACTATGCAATTTAGAGATGAAATCATGCAAGAAAATCTGTAGTGAAACCATCAATCAACATCTTGCAACACCCCCAAGACATTCACATCAAAATCTCTCGTCAAATCCAATATTAGATCCAAGATTAAGATCTCAAAACATGCTAAAACAATCATACTTTCATGAACTAAAATCACTGTGTAGTAAATTTCTCAATGTACAAGACCCATATGTAAAAGCAACGTTAAATCATGTAATATTAGTAAAAGGGAAACTTAGGCACGACGGGTGAAAGGACCCAATGGTTCAACACAATATATCTTGACTCTGGAGAACCTTTAAAGAAGATTGGAAATGGAGACTTGAAGCTTGAATAAGATCCTTGATGAAATCCTTAAAATTGATCTTGAGTTTGGGACTTGAATTTAGGGTGAAATATGAGTCTAAGTGTTTGAGGGAGTATTGAGGAATATTTAGGGTGATATGTGGGTGAAATAAGGCTAAGTATGTGTATTTTCAAGTGTGGGAACTCTTAGGCCCAAGAATTATAAGTCATGGACCGAACAAACTAAAACAAGCACCAAAAACAATAGGGGCGCGTCGTGGAGGCGATGCAAAAACCCCACTGGAATCTGTATTTTCTGCACAAATGAGTTCTACAAAAATGGGCATAAATCCTTCATTCAAACTCCGAATGAGGTGAAACCAAGTGCGTTGGCAAGCTAATTCAAAGGGCATTAATTTGGTAGGTCATGGGCCACCCAGCTCTTTTTGTGCTAAGAAATATGGCCCTTCAAATTTGACCCTCCTAAATAGTTTTTTTTTGTGATTTTTGGATGTGGATACGGTTGCTCTAAAACTCGGGTTATACCCATTTCTCACTCAATTTGACCCCTGAACAAGAATATGAAGTCGTATTAATGAAATAATGATGGAATTTTAGATATATGGAAATAAAGATTTCGAGCATTTTTAGGCACATTTTTGGGCATTTTTGGGGTCGTAACATTATCGTCCTCCATGCGAATTCCTAATTACATTTATGTTGTATAGGGTAATCGAGTCAAAGAACCATGGGGAATACAATTCCTAAGTTGTCCCTAAATTTGAGTATTTTCTTGCATAGTAGCATAGTGTTTATTTTATATTTATTTCCAAATCGTAACCCCCCCCCCACCAATTTGGAGATTTTAGTTATAAATTCTCGAAATGATTGACAGCGAATTCTTGTAGTCAAGCCTTGTATTCCCTGTGGATTCGAGCCAAATATTGGTTGCTTTCTTATTGGAGCATGAACATCATAAAAAATTATGGCATTGTTGCCAGGGAATATAACTAGGTTTTGACTTAATTTTACTATTAGTTAGTTCAAGTATTAATTTCTAGATTCTCTTGTATTTTACTTTTATTTTTATTTTTGTTGTTTGATTCTACTTGCAGTGTGTACTAGTTTGTATGCCCAACACAAGGAGCCAAGGCACTCCCTTATCTCCAATCAATTTGGAGATCTATCGACTTTTTAGAAGAATAGCTCAAGTGAATAAGGATATGACAGTTGAGGAAGAAATGAATATGAATGATGATATGGGAAAAGAAGAAAGTCCACCCCCAAGGGATGATAAACCACAACTTAGGGATTTCAACGAGAACGCTTATGATTGGAACTAATATCATTTTAAACCTATGGCCATGGATGTTACTGGTGTTATAGTGTTGCCCCAACTACCGGTAAACGCTAAGTTCTCTGTGTCAAATGGGTTGCTTCAAATGGTCCAAAACCGTGGGTTGTTCACAGGGCTACCTTCAGAGGATCCCCATCGTCATCTCCATAATATGGTTTTCGTCTGTAAGAGTGTCATGTGGACACAAAATCATTCTCTTGATGCCATCAGTTTGTGGGTGTTTCTACTGTCACTAATTGGCAATGCAGCTGTGTGATTGTTTGACCTTCCTCTTAGTATAATAACATGTTGGATGGAGCTTCAGAGAGTGTTTCTAGAAAGATATTTCCCAAGATCAGAGAAGTTAAAGCTCAAAGATCAAATAAACAATTTTGAGCAATTGTTGGATGACTCCATTAGTACCACATAGGAGAGATTCACCAAATGCTTGAGGATGGTGCCCAGTCACAAGATTGTTGATGATGCCTTGGTTTAGATTTTCTATCAGGAACTTGACGAGAATAGTCAAGCTTACACTAACACAATCATGGGATCTATGTTTCTTGACCAACCTTTTACATTGATAGCCACTTAGGATGGAGCAAGTGGCTAAAACCAACAGAGCATGGGGTCAACAAGAACGAGGTACAATGGAGACTTTTTGTGCTGTCAACACCAATAATGAGCAAGCAAAGTTCAATTAAGAGATCATGGTGCAACTTGCTCAACTTCGCACAAGTATAGACTTGGTTTTGAAGCAAAACCAAGCATGTGTCCAAGTGATCACTCACCAACCTCCTAAGGCTCCTATATACAAAGATCCATTCTTTGATGAAGATGCTTGTTTCATGAGATACCAAGCGGCGGGTTTCTGGAATAACCCCCAAGACTCTAACTCAGACTATTGGAGGCAAGGTTCCGTGAATCAAGGTTAGAACTACAACCATGATGGTGCATATAGAGACAACTAAGGTGGTTACTATGAAAGAGAGAGAGTGACGTATGCCAAATGGGGTAGAAGAGATGGTTATAGAAATGGTCCTTATGTGCCGCCCCACAACCGTGATGCCATGCCTAGCACTTCGAGGGTTGAAGAGATGTTTGACAAGTTTTTGAAAAGAGCTGTCCACAAAGATGAGACCTTGAAGGGAATGAAAGTGGACATTCAAGTATTAACCAAAAATAGAGTCTTACTCCATGGCGATTAAGTAATTAGAACAACAATTTGGGCAAGTTTCTTCACAATTGAACCAACGCCAAAAGGGAACTTTACCAAGCTGTAACACCCCACACCTTATGTTACACCTTTAATACTATACAAATGAAATATGACATGATTTGGTTAAACTAGCGCAAGTTTTCAAATGTGTTTGAATCTCGCGTTAATGGGCTACATGTGCGTCTAGCGCTTAAGAGGGTTGAGTGTATACATGTTTTGTGTCAAAATGAGGAGATTACGGCCTTAAAATGAAGTGAGAGAATTGAGGTGCTTGTAGG